>BOPP01000015.1:13917444-14022911 GCA_017312745.1 Gryllus bimaculatus | reverse complement strand
TTGTATCCAAGCCCTTGAAAGGCCACATGGCCGAACAAGAAGAAAATAAATGAAAAAAAAGAAAAAAAGGGAGCATTTGTAAGAATTCAAGTTTCCATGATTTTGACTCGGAAAGCAATGACCCCAATCGACTTGCATTTTGAAGGTAGTTTCAAATAGCATTGTGGTGTCAGGGCGGATGGATAAAGTCTGCCGCTGAATGTATGTTGCATTTGAGAAACGACTTGAAGGGTAGATTGTGAGAGAACTGCGAAAATATTGAATCCCAAACAAATAGGAGTTGTCATGAAGATCTAATTTCTTATAAACAATTTCATGTCTCCAAAACGAACGGCGATAGCGCCAATCGAATTGCAAAATTTTGAATCTCGTTTAAAGGCAGTTCAGAAAGGACAATAAAAATGTTTGGATAATTTAAAAACTTGTAAACAATTTCTAATTTTTGCAATTCTGAAGTAGGAAGGGTTCCTTGGTGTTCCAGAACCGAAAACTGTGAATTAATTATTGTTGTAACAATTAAAAGTTTTATAAAAAAATTCGAAACGTGAACTATACAATCCGGGAGGGTCTTCAAATTGTCTCTGAGTTGAATATCGCAAAATAACAATTTTCGTAAGAGATGCAAAATTATTACTAAATACTCTATTTATTTGTTGCACAAATGTTAAATTTAGTAAACACTAATAGCTGAACATTGTTACTTCGCCAAAACTTCTTACTCCGAAAACTTTTTTCCGATCCTCGAGCCGACATCGCACACTTTATTTCTTCATTAGGGGGAGCAATTGCGACAGAAACAAGTTTTACTCAATTTTCTATGATCAGTGATTTATAATAAATCGTTTAAATATTTTGACTCACAAAAGCAAAAATGCATACAAATTTCTGGTAATATCAACTGCGTGAGAGGTATTTCCATTTGCGTAATTTTTGAAAACAAAAAAAAATACATCAAAGTAGCAGTGATAACAAGAAAATGGCGTTTGAGCGATTTTGAAAATTCGGAATTTTCAGTTCATTTTCACAGAAAACTTTTTCTGTGAAACGTTTTCGAGAAATTGTATTAGACATCATTTGAAACACTTGTACTCATAAACGTAATAATGTAAACAAATGCTTCTAATGCAAATATTAACAACGTGAGAGAGAAGTAAAAATATTACAATTGTGTAACGTTTGAAAAAACAAACCAATAGAGAAAATGGCGTTTATTTCATCTGTTACAGTACATTTATTTAGTATTATCCCTACTAAAGGTTTAAAGAAAACATTGGAGACGTTTTTGGGAAAATTTCAAAAATTTTGCAGGGACTTCACTTAAAGTACTCACAAAATGTAAAGAATGACTTTCAAAATCGCAGAGCTTCGAGGCAAATTAGATCTAACGGAGAATAACTTTTTAATAAGTAACTAGTAGGGCAATAGCATGGCACAAACATTCTCGTACTAATTATTTTTCAAATTTCATCTCAGAAAATTCTATTTTGAAATTTTTCAAAATAGTTTACTTTGTTTCATCATGAAACCGTAATATTACTTCAAGAATATTATAGAAAATTAAAATCTCGTCCTATATGGAATTTGTTGTTGAAACTTCTGGAGCCATTTTTAAGAAAATGTAGTTCAAGTATTGTGAACGTGCGCTGGAAAACGGTGAATTTTCTAAAGTAAAATTCTTATTGTAGAAAATGTGGATAAATACTTTTCTTATATATAATAAATTACTTACGCTAATATGATATGCAGTCAGAATCCATGTTTTGTGGTTCCTTAATACCAAAAAAATAGTTTGTTTGCAAAACGTCCGGCTGGATGTCCGATCATTTTAAAGGAACCCGAAGCCCTCTGAGTTTGAAACGAATATTTTGACTTTAAAAAGTACTTGACACAAAGGCATCTATAACATTTCAAAACTTTCTCAAAATAGGCTCCAATTTTTTTGATTAAACTTTGCATTCTGAAAGAGAAGATCGTTTAAGAGAATGGTGCCGGTCTCCATTTCTTTGAAATCCCTGATTTTTCAAAAATTGCAATAATTTCAAAATTTTTCCGCGTCTTACATCTATAATGTTGAAGATATAGATTTGTTTACTTTTCGCCCATATGAAGGTACTTAGTAAGAAGTGTAAGTTACGTAATCGTTAGCCGGAAAACGGCAAATTTTCGGCAGAAAAACTCTTATTGCCGAGCCCTGGAAACAAAAATGTGGATACATCCAAATTCAGAATACAGAAAAAGTCCTTCAATGTGGTATAGCGAGAATCCATGTTTTGTGGGTTCTTAACAACGAAAAATTGATTGACGGCAAAACGTCTGTTCGTCCGTCTGTGGTCAAACCTAGCGTCTGAACCGTTCAGGCGATTTTCTTCAAAATAGATATTCTCTGATCAATCTGAATGAATACGAGGCTTTAGATGTTTGAAACGGATATTTTTGTTTTTTAAGGTTCTTGACATGAGGCGAGCATTTTGAACGTCGGCCCGAGTGGCAGTGTCTGAGGTATAGTGGTATGAGTGACGAGTTAACTCTGTAGATCTAAGTTCGGGTTGCTGAGCCGAAAAACAAATTGCTGGTTGAATTTACTTTTTCGGGTTAATGTAGAAGAACAATATAGCGGAGCAGTTAAAAATAATCTTTGAAAGTATGTGCAGTGGTAGCACCTCTAGTTTCTTAATGAAATCTGTTTTTTAAAGGCCGATATTGAAGTAAGGTAATGCACAATTTTTCGAAAATATGAGCATTTTTCGCGTAATTTTGCGTGAAATTTAAGCAATTTTGAAATAATTTTAATTCTGTTTTTCAAAAAAAGCCCCTTTTTTAACTTTCTCCTTGTATCTATCAAAACACGGCAAACAATTGGTGACAGTATCATATCCGGCCACCTCTCTGTAATTTCAAAAATTTTATAAATTTAATACTACAAAATTGAAGATTGAGATTTTTTTCTAAACAAATCAGTGCTAAAAATTCAACTCTAAAAAAGATCATGTAAAATTTTTTAAACTAGTAATTTTCACGTAATTAAATTTAAATTTGATTGAACTTAGAGTAATTGATATAAAGAATTTCTTCAAAAGCAATTGTTCTTCAAAATTGGCCGACGGATAAAATAAGGAACGTTTACAAGAATGGCACAAATTCATTCTCCTTGTACTCTGAATTTTTTTTAAAAAAATGCAAATTTAGAAAGAAAGAAAGAAAGTGTTTACTGTTGTAGAACTGCTAGTTTGGTGAACATGACATTCATTCCCTTCCTTCCACACCCACTGAGTCTCTTACCCACATAATAGTTATTCAAGTAATAAGTCATTTATATGAGATGAGTCCGGGAGAAATTTCTTCAGGTGTTCCAGAGTTATGTCGGCTCGTATTCACAAACATACAATTATTTTCATAAGTCGGTTTCAAGAAAAGTGATACTTCTAAAATATTGACATTTTCGAGAGAACAATTTTAATCTGAGCAGAATCATATATTTCGCGGCTAAAAACATTATGGTGGTCTCTGTGTATGTGTGAACTACATTTAAGGAATGATTATGGTGAGAAGTAGACTAACTTATAGACTTACTTCCTTGTACACAAAAATGACGATTGCGTATGTAATTTTTCTTATGTACCAACCGTGATGTAGAGAAAATAGCCCGTATTGTATTTTAGAAGTAGCTGTGCTGAGGGATCGTGGAAGAAGAAATAAAAGTCCGATAAACAGGTACAGACAGGTTTATTGACACAAAGCGCAGTACATGATGTGGGCGCGGGCGCGAGCGCGGCGGCCGGGGCAGGGGCGGGGGCAGGGGTGGGGAGGCCTACTCCAGCTTGTTGAAGAAGGGCGCGATGGAGGCGAAGTCCTCGCAGTCGGGCACCAGCTTGCCCTTGAACTTGACGCAGGAGTCGGCACACAGCTGGCCCTCGAAGTAGGGTCCGAACATCTTTTTGCACTGCGCGCAGTTGCGCACGCACAGCCCCACGGCGGCGGCAGCGGCCGGGTCGGCGTGCGCCCCCGGCGCGCCCAGGCCTGCCAACAGCAGCAGCAGTGCCGCCAGCGCCAACCCTGCAACCCACACCACCAACAGCTCTAGCGAGCGCAAGCGAACGCAACGCTCGTCGAATGGCCTACATTAGAAGAGTGCTAATTCAATAGTTGAAAGTGCTAAGATACTTGGGGCAAGTTAGTTTAGCCAAGAAATCGTCCATTTGACTTCCTTTCCTTTTTGCCATGTAGACTGAGAAGCTCCGGGTTCAGTTTCAGTGGTTAATGTCAAACATCCTTTGGGTCAGCCGACGAGACCTTTCCAAAATGCTCAACTCAGAACTTCAACGTATAAGGTGTTAGCACTTAATTAAATAAGTTAATTCCACACATGTTCCATGTATGCGTATGTTTCGCTGTTTGTCAAAAGAAATACTTGCCCGCGAAATAGGACACGCAAGGCGTTGCTTAAATCGCCAGCACTTCATTCAAGCATACGTTCATGCTACAGGATCACATTGTATCGAAGTAGTTCGATGTGGAAGAAGAGAATAGAAATCTGTACGTTAATTAATACGGTGTAGATAAATTACTTTCTTTACTTTAAACATTGTGTGATGAATTATTAATTAATAAATTATACTACTTACTAACCTACTTGTATATTACCATTTTATGTTGTAATTCTGGTTTATCAATATGTTCATGTTATGTACTTACACCTGGAGGGGGGACAATTTTTGTTACGAAACTGATGGGATTGTTTTGAACGTCGAAAGGTGGCATTTTGGTCCGGGCTCTTGTTGAACGGTCCCCGGCCAAGGCGAGGCAGGAAGCACTCCGCGGCGCTTGTATTGTTTTCTTTTGACGTGCTCCACAAGTGGTCATTGACACAAGTATATGAAACTTTTGAGAACCTGGTATACAAGCTTACTTTCAAGACGAGATGGGGTGTTTGGATTGCCATTATTTATTTTCAAATTTTAGGGATTTTTGTAACCCAGAATAATATGTTGAAAATATAGATGTTTAATGCACACCATCAATATGTAATTATGTTTGAAACTGATTTAATTCCCTTTTTAAAGCATCTTTTAGATAAAATAACAAAAACTCACTTATCCGTTTCAAGAATTCAGTATTGACGTCAGGATGAAAAACGTTTGCATTGAAGCAAAGAGCACGTACCAGCCATTGTATGAAACGCGCTAACCTGTTCCTCTAGGCAAAGAACGAAAATGAGCATCGCAAGACACCATGTTATTTCAACATGACCAGTAATAGCTAAGTAGAAAAAATAGGAAGAGAGTTAATATAAAACTAGAAATGTTACTCAGTCAAACTTTTAGAAACTATTTACCTTGGTTTCAACCATGATGATCGCCCTTGTGCATAAACGTCCCTCCGGGTTCTCAGAATGTTCAGTCTAAACTAACGATAACTTTGTATTGTAAAATGTAGTCAAAGACAGTAATGCTGTGACGAAATTGTGTTATGTTTTCATTGCTAAGAGAAGGGAAACATGGATGCACTTATTTACGGTGTTCTTAGGCTGAAAATGTAAAATTAGTTCTCTTCATAATTACATCTACCAACTGGCATAATTTCTTTGCATTACATTAACCACGCTATTTGGTGAGATTTCTTCTTAGGGCTTTAGCCAGTTAGTTTCCCACTGGCAACGTGACTTACTGCAGTGATAGATTTCAGAGGAAGAAAGCGAGACTTAAGCGCCGCTTACTCGATTTCAGTGAGCTGGTCAATAAGCCGTTAGAAGCGTTGCAATCTTGACTATCTCCAAAGGGCTGGCCTCGCAAGAACGTGAAGGTTGGACACGGTACAAGACAAAAGTGTGTTGTGCGCTACGGAAAACGAAATGGTTCCCTGCGCGAAGACTAGGAATGAACGTAAGGAACGAACGTGCACGGTGTTGAGTTTCTTTTGGAAAGGCCTGAAGGACATGCAAAAAGGATTATTTTTAGAGAAGTTATCACTCTTACGAGGGTGGAAACTTTGCTGCAAATGTATGTAAGACAAGAGGCTTCTGCTCGGCGATAGATCACTGAACTCATGTTCCTGATCTGACCTGACTACAAAGTTGAAGCGCATCCGGTAAGTGGGACAGGGTAAGTGGGACAGCCGTTCTACGAAATATCTTTTGCGCCGTCCGTAGAGAACGCCAGCCGTTGCCAGGGGCACTGATGAAGAGCCAACTCCTGTTTGTAAACGACGCTTTCGTTTCAGAGATACTGTGACAGGGTCCAGGAGCCACTAAAATGATCGCTTTTCATATCTAGCGCGCGAGGGACTTGCGGGGAAACGAGTTATAGAAATTTCAATGTCGACATTTGTACACACTCGAAGCTCGAGTTTGGCGGGTTGAACGCCCCTCAGGCGACGCCCTCGCACTTCCCCAAAATCTGCACTTACTACACCGTCGAAAATCGTGAATTTGCGCACATATAACAACTCTAATAAATATCATTGGCGTGTACTATAGGTTACCTAACATTTACAACGACCTGCCTACCTTTTTAATGTCTATCCCCTTTATTTATTGATGAGTGATTGCGTTCATTATGTTCATTTTGATTCATTATGTTTTAGGGTTTTACACCACTATTGAGCAAATGATACGGATGTTCTGGTATGCGCGTTGATTTGCTGTTGCCTTCCACGCCAAAATCGCAATTTGAAATCGTTCTCACCTTACGCGGGGTTGGAGCACATGTCTATACGCTCTAAGCAAAGGAGTTGCGGTCACGAATCTTTGCTCCAGGAAGGTTTGCTGTTTAAATAAAAACTCGACGAATTAAAACTGAGCAGTGAGTGCAACCTCCTTTTTATCTGGGCCTTTTCTTTTCACACTCGGTAGATCAAACTCTTTATTTTTTACGTAATTCATTTCGTCTGAAGCTGTCTTATTTACCTGGTATATGATTAATGAATATTTTGAAAATGTTCAACTGCAATTATTGCACCATCTATCTACAATTTGTGCTGTGATTGTTCCACTAGTACTGGCCGGATTACCTTCATACAACTTTTGTTGACTATCAGTTGGAAACACCGTCAAAAATGTTGGCATTTTTCAATTTAAGGACAAAGCAATTTGTTGGGATCAATTTCTTAAGAACTCAACAGCGCAACAGCTTGCTCCTGCCGTATCTGCCGATGATAAAACTTGAACTCAGCACACATTTTGTTTGAAGGACATTGTAGGTACAATGTCATTTCTGCCACCAGACGTTTTAATTTTCTGGAAGAATTCACTGTGAGCTGCTGGTACTTAATGGTTTCTTAATAAATACTTATTTTCAGACGATTCTAGTAGCCACAGTGAAAAACAGGTGCAAGAAGAAATACAACAATGTTTCGAGAACTACAGGAGAGAAAAAGAAAGTTGTCATACATCTAAAAGTTTCAACAACAATTTCCAACACATAAGTATCTGTCATAGTATGAAAAATGTTAATAAACTTTGTCAACATAAACGTAAGGTCATAATATGGTAATTGAATTAGATGAAATGATAACTGATTACGCAGAAGTTATAGAAAAATATACTTGCATTTACATTTACGAAATAAAAATCTATTTCACTAGATTTTCTTTGGTACTCTGGGTGATTTTTACTCCAAGAATGTATTTTTAGGGGATATTACTCAAAAATAATATTAATTTTCTCGAATTTTATTTAAAATTAACGCCATTGCAATAATTCACCAAGAACAATTACCGCCAAGCCATGAAATACTTCGTAGATGCAAATGAAAGTACATTTCAAGTTCACTTCAATAAATATACTTACGTTAGTTATAAAATTTGAACATGCAAATTTTACGTAATTAAGTGAAATAACACAATATATTCACTCACACCAATCATGGATCTTCATTCACAATGTCTCTTGTACTGCGGAAAAATAATTTTCAACAGAAGTGCATCTCAGAGATTGGGTTTGTCAGCAATTTTTTTGCATGTGTCAAATTTGCCAACATCTCTCTGATATATTCTTGTAGAGCATTCCGTGAATGTGGTTGATGGCCTCAAAAAGAAAAAGAAAAACAGTCAAAATAAAAAAACAAAAATATCTCACCAGACCATGGCGCAAGACGATGCGTACTCTCCAAGAACGACATATCTATCTGAAAAAGTATGACACTTGTGCAACAACGACTGTCCATTCGAATCCACGTTTCCCGTTACTATTCACTTACGTGGACGTTATTTGCAGATCTTTAACATTAGAAACCCAGATAAGCATCCAAACCTGAGTTTCATAGTACCTCAATTAATCTTGTTTGTTTTTGAACTACGTCTGTTTCATAATTAATTTAAATGAATTTATAAATCCAATCTAGCTTCCTTACATTTTTATTAAGAAATCGTTTCTTTAAAACGTGTTTGATGTGCTAAAATGGTGTAAATGTTATTGAAAAAACTTTTTCTAGTTAAAACAGAACAAGTCCTCACTGAAAAAAATGTGAATCCTCAGAGGAGTTCTGTATCCAATAACCTAAAAATATTATTTATTTCATGTGAATTCTCTCTTGAACTTACCTGTCACCGCTCGATCACTGACCTGGTCCTAATAAAAACACGGTCCACGGCTGAAGCAACATCTGTGACCAATGGCGAACTGAGCCAACATCAAAACTTCTTGATGAAGACAATACACTAACCTCGATTAATGGATTTGGCTCTGGAAAATTGACTTTATTCATTACCCCTTACTTTGATGTCACACGGAAAGTCAATCGTAGATATTACTTAACAAACCGTGTTAAAAGTTTTAGAGTATTGATGGAAAATTCTATGTTACTTGCAAACAGGGTGCATTATATCTGGTGTCTGTTTGCCAATTTCACAATGTGACATGCAAATCTTCGTCAGCTTCTAATATCTTGGTGGCAGCAAATGAAACAACTAAAATAAAAAATGGTTGTCACAAAAAACTTCATTTCTTTCAATCACCTACAATGACAGCGACAAATATAATTTGGATATTACACTACCGCGGTCTTCACAAATAGTAACAAAAATTAAAATAAAAAGGAACATGAAAACTCTGACACCTCTGTCTCGGTGTAATTGATCAAAGGAATCAAACCAGATCTTTTGTTTTGGACGCTATTGTCGGTCTTCTCATTTTTCCTAATTTCTTTTAATGAACTGCAAGAAGCGCCGTCAGCACAATGTCCTTGATTAGGGAAAGTGCAGAGGAAAGAAAGACCAAAATTAAAATTGCTTACGCGTACGTATTGTTAATAAATTCATGCTCATTTCCCATAACTCAATTTTCAATTGACTCGGAAAAATATAAATTCAAAACAAAATCTGCGAACGAAATGCATGAGACATTTCTACTTCAAATAAAAAATCGAAGTCTTTTGAGAGACTCCAATGCCCGCATTTCTTATGAACTCGCTCGATGGCACGGTTACGTCCCCCGCCCGAACCATTTCACATAATGGACTCATCTCATAAGGAATTATCAGTTCTTTTTGCGATAAATTAGTATTAGACTAATTTACGGTAAACATGGAAGATCTTTTAATCAACGGAAGTTAAGAAAACTCTTGCATGTATTTAAAAATTCAGAGCTTTTGGTGGCTCGTTGGTTAGCGTGCTAGCTTTCCACGGCGCAACTTCGTGTTCGATTCACGGTCGGAGCAAAAAATTAATTGTGCACTTTCCTTGCAATGTCTTAGAATCTGTTGTGTAAAGATAAGAAAGCGTTTTTCTCAAGTTGAGGTAACCAGAAATAAAGCGTCAGGATGGCTTTGTGCTAACCATACGTACCCCGTAACTCATGGTCGCAAGGCTAGGACGCTACTTATAGGCCTTAGATCGTAAATAGTTGTGCCAACGTACATACATATACACTTACAATTTCGCACTATGGTCAAAGGTTAATCAACGCCTGGTATTCTTACCCTAGAACAGGGAGAATTAATATAATTTAAGTGATATTCCTTTACAATTCAGTTCGAAAAATAACAATAAATGTAAGCGAACCCGAGAACAATGGAAAGATTCATATTCTAAATTCGACGTCCACTTTATTCAATACTAGACGCAAGTGTTCAATAAAAACAATACTAGTTTACCAACGATTCAAGAATATGTTTTCTCATTTTAGAACATTGATGGCATTGATTCGTTTGACAACACATAGTAATATCACATGAACATGTACTTTACCATCTTTATGTTTAGTGGTCGCTGAACCAGACCAATATCCCGCAATCATCTCATCAATGAATATTCCTTTGGGGTATTTGTACAACGGTATCATGAAGGTATCATGCCCAGTTTCACTAGTTCAGGTTTGCCGGTTGTTGCACTTATCTTAACATTCCCAAACACATATTTAACAAAAGTGTACCTGATACAGATTTACGCTCACAGACGTTAAGTTGAATCGATATCCTGAAGAAGTGCAGGGACCAATAGATACCATTCGTTAACAGTTTCATCTGCAGAGCGGAGGCGTTTGTGTTTATACGGATGAGTAAAATGGAACAGTAAAATCATTCCCACATATGAAACACCCTTAAAGGAGATCACACGCGAGATCCATTTTTGTGAAGGTTTTCCGATGTATTCGTCCTGGAGAATACGAGCGTCTGGAGCCACAACTCAGCGAGTAAAACTGTCCCGAACACGCCCTCGGATCCGGATTATTGTTAGGAGACTCGCCCGTGTTTTTTCTATTATGAACGACTACGAAATCTGTTCTTAGTACGGTTTTCAACTGGCCACCACGCCCTCACCCAGACATCCTGATCGCTTGCGCAATCAAAGGCGAGCAAGGGAGCGGACGAGGCAGCATCCAGCCAGATATGAGAAGACACGACGCTGTGAAACTGGGCTAAACCGGAACTAAGTTAAAACCGGAGAGTCGGACAATCACGGGGCAGGCTGACACGTAGGGGCCAAACTGGCGTACCCCAAGGCGATGCCGCGCAGATGGCACTATTATGCTCCCGTGTTTTCTTCAAATACGGAATCCCCACCGCGCCTCCTTCATCAACATTGGTTGAATTAAGAATAAAATATAACAAGAAGCACGTGGGCAAAATCTTAAGACCAGAAAGGTTCGCTCTCGGGTAAAACAAACGTTTGCATCTGCATATATAATGCAGTAGTCGTGGTATGGAAATAACCAAGCCCACCGTTGCTCTCGCCCGAAACATTAACTCGCGCACATGTCTGACCGCGCGGCGCAATGGGAGCAGGGCAGGGCGGGCGGGCGAGGAGCGAGAGCCTACTCACCGGTTGCTTCAGCGGCGGAGGCGGAGTCCGCGGCGGCGGTGGCGACTCGCGCGCTTTCACCGGGCGCTCTGGCGCGGCACTGGCGCCACGCGACGTCGCCGCCACCGCCGCCGCCCCCAACGCCGCCGCCGCCTCCGCCGCCTCCGCCGCCTCCGCCGCCGCCGCCCCGGGCCGGCCGGCACAGCGCGGAGGACCGGAGCGGCTTGGAGGCGGCGCGGCGCCGGGCACCCGGAGCCCGGAAGAAGAAGAAGAAGACGAAGGCGCCAAGGCGCTTCCGGGGCGCGGGGCGCCGCCGCACAAAGCGCCGCAGCCGCAAGGCGAGCCACTGCCCCCGCCTCCGCCCCGCCCCGCTCCGCCCCCCACGCACTCAAGGCGGACCGCGCGCCTCTTCCTCGTTGGCCGTCGCAGGCGCAGGCGCGCGCGCCGTCGCAACTATTTCGGGAACTGCCATTTAAGGGCTGTCGGCCCGCTGGCTCGGGGATGGAATGAGGTAAGAATATCTAGCTCTACGACCTTGCCCCCAGTCTTCAATTGCTGATTGTTTGTTTTACCTTTAATGTTTACGTCCATTACACACGGTCACAGTAGCACAGGTAGGTTGCCAATGGTGCAAGAATATGTAGCTCTATCAACTTGCGGCCACAGTCTTAAATGGCAGAATGTTTGTTTTGGATGTAATGGTTACGTTCATTAAAGGGCTGATGGCCACAGTAGCAAGGGGTCCAATGGTGTAAGTTTATGTAGCTCTATCAACTTCCTAAATAGCCCACAGTCCTAAATAGCTGGATGTTTGTTTTAGCTGTTTACGGTCATTTGAGACCATGTGACGGCCACAGTCACACGGGAGATAATTGCAACTTGCTTGAAAGAACTTAAACAGTTGGATTTTTGTTATATATATATATATATATATATATATATATATATATAACCTGTACTGTGGTACGGATGTTACGGCACAATACACAGATATATCTATTTGCAAATTTTTCTCGGTTTATCTGAAACGACTAAGAGACTAGTTCCTCGCTTATCCGAGCCCTGTTCTGGAATCGGCTTAAGAAGTTCATGGCGTATTGCACGTGGATTTGAATCGGTGACAGGTGGATATGAATCTAAGACGCGAAAGTATAGAGGTTTTTGTTGTTTTAACTTCAAAAGTGTTTTTGGTTACAATTGACTCGCCAACGTTCGGCACATTTCCAAATCCTATTGCAGCGCGCTCTAAGAAAGATCGCTCGAAACTATCCCCAAAAATTGCAGTTAAAGACCGCAGTTGTGACTCATGTTCTCTTACACAGTGGACTAGCCGTTGGCTTCAAATACGAATTCACGGTTTCGACCCTGGCTCGAGGCGAGGCGCATTCGAAGGAATGATTTGATTTTACAACGGCGAACATTTCTCAGAACAGCACACTTGGAACATGGAAAAGAATGGTGATATCTCTTATTTCTAAGTTCCGTGCACATAACCTACAACTTACTACAATGTCCTTATTCACAATGTCTCTCAAATACATATTAAATATCGTCTAACGGATGTGTACTAGGACTTAAATCGAGCTGCTTTAATTAATGATGATTCGTTAAATAGCGGAATAGTGATTGAGAAATAAGATAAACGAGGGAGAACCGCTCTGTTCACCACACATTCTACAAGGGGCTCCCGAGAACCGAACGCCGGCCGCAGAGGCTGAAGCTGAGCGATCTCGCCACTACAGCACATGTTTTTTGGGAAGAGTGTGAAATTCTCAGTGTGTTATGCTGTGCTTGGAACATGAACAGAACACTAATGGATGCTCTCAACAATTGAATAAAGGTAAATGCTATTCGTAACGATACTCCCGTTCTACCGACTAGTTCTGACAGTTCATCTGGCGGAGAAAGCGAGGGTGAATCCTAATCACGATATTACGAACGACTACAGGGGATGCCTGTTCAAACGTTCCCCCAGACTCGCGACAAGAATTGACTTTAAGGAATGAATGAAAGAATGAAAAAAGAAAGGGGCGAGGATACTTGCGTCTCCTCGCAAGTATCCTCCATTCAAAACTAAAATTAAATAAAGTGAAATGGCTACGACCAGGTGTAGGCTGCTGAGTATCTCATAAACCAAGATTTAACAGCTTCCCTCCAAAACTCTAGATGCGCGGTTTGAATCTCTTGCGCTGTTCAGCAGAAGATCGGAAAACGAACTGCGAGGACTGCAGATTAATCATAACACTGTTGCGAAATACGTTCACATTCGGATAAAGAAAAACATTCGGAAAACAAACACCTCACAGAACAAACTCTTTGAATACCTGTGTTATGCATAAGCTTCGTATACCTGTGTATTATAACAATTAGTTATCAGTTTTTGAAAAGAGTTTTTCTGGTACCTACAATGTAGAGCTACATCGCACGCTAGGCAACAGAATGAGGTGCTACGTAAGCAGCAATGTTCAGATCATGAGCACTGCGAGTACGCACGTCAATGAAAGTTGCACCCCCTAACTTTTGAAAGAGGTGGGTAAATAGGTCAAGTTTTGATATAAATGATCTGATCTGATATATTTTCAACGAACTAATTTATTTAAATTTAATAAACAGTATAGTTAGTTGCGCGAAAAATTATTATTATTATTATTATTATTATTATTATTATTATTGTTGTTGTTGTTGTTGTTGTTGTAACGTGAAGGGGAAGCTGCGTTACAGTCAGATGACTCGATTTCCATCTCCGGGACACATGTTTATTTCCTCGTCGCAGACAGCGCGTTTGCGGAAGTTTCTCGGGATCCTCCAGCTTTCGCTGTCTCTCCTTCCACCACATTCCCATCATCATTCACGCCTCAATAACTTTATCCGTCATGGTGCCCTTGATTCATACCCTAGGAGTAAGATTTGCGGAACTGTATTTTGTAGCAATTTATTTACATTTTCTGGAAAGAGACATTCACAATACATAATATTAATCATTCTTGAAAAATTCTTAAGAATAAAGGAAAGCAAATGGAATTGCGAATATTGTTTACCCAAAAGAAAAATAATTAAAGATCTCATCACGAAAGCAAGAAACGTGACTAATGAAAATGCAATAATCTGTATATATAATTAGTAACACAAATGAACCTATAAAAGATGAACCTTCTCGAAACTTCGAGATTTTGAAATCACGTTAACTGACTTACTCGAGGTAATAGACGTGAGATTGCAACTCAGCTCTAATAAAACTTCTGAGCGAACTCGACTGCATAAGGAAAAGCGAAGGTCGAAGAAAGGAGGAAAATCGAGTACAGCAAGTCATGCCCTTTCAATATCTGTGCCTCCCAATCTTATCCCGAGGTCTGACCACCTGTCAGCTTAACTTATCAACGTGCTCACACTTTCAAAAGACTAGTATTGCTTTCTCACTCATATTCCACGTAATTATCGATGTTTTATAAAGAGATATAAATCGTTTTCACTCTAATATATCTCGCTCACTATAGTATTGTTCATAAAGGAAATGCTGTAAAATTACGACTGCAGAAACATTAATCACCGTTTGCTCTCGTATTCGAGGGCCAACGTTAAATATATCTCACTAAACAAATAAAACTGCAGTTGATGCTGAGTACCTCCTGTACACTGGTAAATCGGCTAGAGGCTATAGTTAAAATATGTTAATCAAAAACCGACTAATAAATTGTGATAACACTGGAAGTCTTTCTAGTTATTTCACTACAAGTAGCGGATGAAAGTGATCAAGATTGTACACTGCAGCTAAACGTTTATGGATTCTCTTCGATTACGTCGCCGCCCCAACCCAATTATAACACCGGCCGAGCATTAGCAAGTGAAGGAGACCTACAGAACTTGTTCTAGAGGGCAAACATCTCTCAGATCAAGACACGTAGCTTCTTTTAATAGAAAATAATCCCATTTAATGCTGAATTATCAGTTCGTGTTAAAGTATTTTGGGAAGTTAACTATTTAATGTAAGTAAATAATAAAAATACAATATACTTGATATGAAGCCCTCTGTCCACCCGTTGAGACGAAAATTTGTCAAATTTCCAAACCTGTTTTCAAAAAAATAATACTCAACAAGATAGTTTGTCCCTTTAGCATTAAATGTATTACTCATCAAGGTTTTTTTAGCCGCGTTGCGGACATCTTTAGGGAATGAGATTTATTAGAAGTGTAAACGTACAGTACAGATTTTTGCTGTTCTGCATGCGGCTGAAGAAACTTTACGCTTTAATATATATTTTTAAACTGCGGTACAGTCATTCTGGTAACCCGAGCACATTCAGGAATCAAACTCGGACATACCAGTTTTGAATTATTCAGGGTTCACAGGTCGGTAGATCCTAGGTTCAAGTCTCGAAAGTGGGTGGATTTCGACTTCAGTTAAACACGTGGGATCGAAGCCCAATTTTGCTTCGATGAGAATTCTAGAGGGCAGCAGCACTGGTCGGTCGTTTATCGATTTCCTCTTATCTACTCCAGACGGACGGCACCTAAAATGAAGAGCCCTGAGCGCCGCGCGGGCCTTCGACCTCCTGACCCTGCTCTCGCTCTGAGGTTGATTCCACGGGCGAAGGCAGACGCCGCATTCCGATGTGGCCCGTCCCTGTGACCTGGAAAGAGTCCGGCGGTTGTGTGACTACGCGTGTGTCGCTCCAAGGCTCGGATTGTACTTTTCCCCTTTTGAAAGGAACAACTGGGCGTACAGTCGCGCTAGCTTAACGGTTGCGAGGATCACTTCGCAAGTGTTTGTTTAAGAAAATGGATTTTGACTATCACTCAGATAAAAATTGCTTAACACGAACAGTACAAATTGATTAATAATTCAGAAACTGTAACCTGTATTCGAGATCGAATTTTTGCAACATTTCAACATTTTTTTCTATAATCGGTATTTAACAAAAAAGAAATCGTTTTTCATAGTTCTGTATCAAATGTCTTTTGCACACAGCTTAAACTCCACATGTATGTTTTAAAATTGTACTCATCTTATTATATTATTGATAATAGTACTTTTCTATATTTACTTATTTTTGTATCTCCTTAAAACTTCATCAGTAAATATTTTGGTCGACTTATTCAGTTGACAGACATATTTACTGTCAGAGAAAATTGAATATTATGAAATATTTACAGACAGAGAATATTGAATGTTATACTCCATAATCGTACTTCAATATATATTCCTCAGATTGCTGGAGTAGTTTTTCAATGGGAGTGTCTATCAATGTAAAATAATTTTTGGTGATATTTTGAAGACATTCGGTTTAGCCCTAACAAACGTATCGACATTGAAAATCTTTGAATCTGTATCCAACATGGAACGAACATCGTACCGACATTAACTCTTCATAATACAACCTATATTTACAACTTCGTACATTTTACCCGACTCGTCCCCTTCCTAATGCAAGTTGAACAGCACGGATTGCTATTGGATTCAACGCTGTCCGGGAAACTCTACAACCTAGACATGATTTCCAACATGTTGAACTTCATACGTTGGCAACCATGTGAGCACGATCAGCCCAGAATCCATGGACTCTACATCCTGAAGGCTACGTCTTCACGGAATATAAAGAGATTTCTATGAGAAATTGTCGCTTGTCAGCTACTGATTGGCCACTGCTGGCAACATAGTTGCAGGTTACGTCCACGCACTCATTCTGTCAAAGCGTTCGTTTACAGTTGGCTCATTTGTAAATGGCTTCATCACTATCTCTTGCAATGTCAGCGCCCTGCATGACGTGACAAAGAAGGCCTGTCTTGGAGTTCTTCCTCTACACTCGTTTTCCCCTTCAGATGGATTCCAGGTTCTCGTAGGTGTCAGGCGCCCTCCGGTGCTTGGGGCGCGCCGCGCTGCTTGCTCCCTGGAATCTCTGAGTTGACGCGCGTGGTGCGGCGGAGTGGCGCAACCAGCCACCAGACGACACAGCCCGGCGCGGGATCTCACCTCACCCTGCGCCGCACGCGAGTGGCGACCCGTGGGGTGCGGCCAGACCCTCACCGGACTCGAGTGCCAATCGCCCCTGGAGGACGTTGTGTTGGACAAGTGGGTTCGGGGCAGCGTTTCCCCGGCTTTCCCGTCTTCCCTGCATCTCTTCCCTCATCTCTGTTGTTCTAAATTCCTTTAAAACCTTCTTTCCACCCATTTCCAAGCATAGTCTTAGAGCTCAGGCAGCGGTGTCATGAAGATGGTCCCGCCCGAACGATGTTCGCGCAGCAAGGGCCGCACGGGTCGCGTCAACTGCAAAGTGTAGGAAGGAGTTGGCGGCGGCGGCGCGACTTACCAGACCGAGAGAGCAGCGGAGCCATGGCGGGGGTGCGGCTGAGTAGAGACTGAGCAGAGCTGAGGCGGTTGCGAAGAGCGAGCTGCTGTGGGATGTGCGGCTGCCGGGGGTTTTATAGGGTGCGTCGCCGCCGCGGGGCGCAATTGGAACGAGGCTGTTCCGAGGGCAGGGGAGGGGGCGGCGGCAGAAGCCCCGCGGAGTCTCTTTGCACCCCCGGCGGTGGCGCTTCCGGAAGGAAGCGCGCGGCGGGGAGCGCGGCGTGGGCGACGTGGGGCGGAGGAGGAGGGCTTTCTTCTCGGCGGCGCCGCCAAGGAATCCTCTCAGTCTCCCTCCAGGGGTGGGGCCGCCATCCTCCCTCGCGCTCACAGCGACTCTCGACACAAATAAGTTACCACGGCTGCGCCTTTCTTATAACGCACTTGGGACTGATTTTGTGTTTGTTCGTTACCTCATGTAATCATTACGCGAATACAACCAGGGCCCTATATTGAAACGTAGGGTCAAAGAGTAAACGCAGATTAAGAGCGTCACATGGTGCCTGAGTAGAGAGACTAGACGCCGAAGAGAGCGATCGCTGGGCACTCTTTGATTTCATTTACATCGATATTTCTAGAATATCTTTAATAATAAATGTAATTAAAAGGAAAATGCATATTCCCAACATATAAGAATATTTTTTCTATTATCTGGGAGTTGTACAACCGTGCAAACCTACGCACCATCCTCCACTGCTCAAATTGTTGAAAATAAAATTAACAATATCTTTTACAAAAAAAACTTGTAGTGCATTCATTTTCAAGCACAAGTTTTGTGTTCCATGCAACATAAAAGATGACAACGTTTTCGTTGCAAGCTGCACTAGTAAAAAGTCATATTAAACCCGTCACAAAAATTGTTAACGTTATTGTGATTGTTCCTCTTCCTCAAAGAGCTCCAAATCTGACGAACTGCAATAGAACCTCGATTATTCGAGGAAATGGACAGGGTAGGTCACTTAGATAAATTAAAAATAACTTTTAATGACCCAAGTTTATTTAACGAAATACACATGTATATACAATGCTATTTTATTTTAGCAGGTCTTAAAATATGCCGTGCTTTAAGTTGGCGTTAGTCCCGCTAACAGTCACGTAGCAGACCTTGAAGTTATAACGTTTAACCCTAGGTCTAATGTACAACCTTACACTACCGAGTTTTCAAGTTTACCGTACAAACGGTTGCATTTTTCTACCACTGATTAACACTCTTACATAAATTACATAGTAAAGAAGAGAGGAAAGTGAGAGTCACACCCCAGGCGTCCCAGGGGACCACACGCATGGGGCGCTCCTGCTCGAAAAGCCCCAAACCCGCGCGCGATCTACTAATGCTACTGTTACTGCTACTGTTACTGCTACTGTTACCGCTACTGTTACTGCTACTGTTACCGCTACTGTTACCGCTACTGTTACCGCTACTGTTACCGCTACTGTTACTGCTACTGTTACTGCTACTGTTACTGCTAATGTTACTGCTACTGTTACTGCTACTGTTACTGCTACTGTTACTGCTACTGTTACTGTTACTGTTACTGCTACTGTTACTGCTACTGTTACTGCTCTGTTACTGCTACTGTTACTGTTGTTGCTGCTACTGCTGCTACTACTGCTGCTACTGCTACTCCTACTGCTGCTACTTTAGCTACTGCTACTTTTGCTACTACTGCTGCTTTAGCTACTACTGCTACTTTAGCTACTACTGCTACTTTAGCTACTACTGCTACTTTAGCTACTACTACTACTTTAGCTACTACTGTTACTTTTGCTACCGCTGCTGCTACTACTACTACTACTACTACTACTACTACTATAACTACAATTTATGTTTCAAAATTAGACACATACACTGAAGAACCAAAAAACTGGCACAGCCATTCGTATTACAGAAGAGCAACTCTTCCCAAATTACTGCAGATTTCAATGCTGACCCATCGACAAGTGTCAACGTGCGAACCATTCAACGAGACATTATTGATATGGGTTTCGAAGCCGAAGGACTACTCGTGTGCCCTTGATGACAGCACGACACAAAGCTTTATGCATCGCCTGGGCCCATCAATACCGACATTGAACTGTTGATCACTGGAAACCCATTACCTGGTCTGCCAATCTCGATTTTCATTGTTTCGAGCGGATGAACGTGTACGATTATGGTCACAACCTCATGAATCCATGGACCCTCCATGTCAACAGGCGACTGTTCAGCTGGTGGAGACTCTGTGATGGTATGGGAGTGTGCAGTTTGAGTGATATGGGACCCCTGATAGTCTAGGTACGACTCTGACAGATGACACGCACGTAAGCATCTTGTATGATTGCCTGCACCCATTCATGGCCATTGTGCATCCCGACGGATTTGAGCAATTCCAGCAGGAAAATGCGACATCCCACACGTCTAAAATTGCCAGGAACACATTTCTGAACTACTTACTTCCACTGGCCACCAAAATCTCCAGACTGAACATTATTGAGCATATCTGAGATGCCTTGCAACGTGCTGATCAGAAAAGATCTCCACCCCCCGTACTCTTACGTGTTTATGGCCAGCCCTGCAGGATTCTTGGTGTCAATCATCTCCGGCACTACTTCATTAGTCGAGTCATGGACATTAGTCGGGTACATGCCACGTCGTGTTGCGGTACTTCTGCGTGCTACTGCGTGCTACGAACCCTACACGATATTTGTCAGGTGTACCAGTTTGTTGGCTCTTCGGTGTATATTTTTGATTAATATTATTAAATTTAATTTAATTAGTATGTGTGTGAATAATGTGATTTATTAATTTTTAAATCATATATTTCTCTATGTGGTGTGGTGGCACATACTCTCTCACGTCTGAGTTCATTATTGTAACAAAATTATAAAAAGTAACCAAAATGTGTATTGTAGAACTTCTCTCCTGAAATATACCTTCAGCACGAATGTTGCCCCGCACGTTTACCAATATTTCAAGGAGAACTTTGAAAAAAGAATATTCAAACCAATTGTTGAAGCAGGGATATGTATTAAATTGGTTTATACTTGCACCAGACTTCACAATTCGTTATTTTTTTGTGGTGAATGTAAAAAAATTGTTTATAAGAATGTACCTACAACTCCAGAAGATGTGTGGTGTTACTATAGAGCGCGAAACAAAGCAAAAAAGGACGAGCAGGACGACGCCAGGGTCACGTTCCAGCGAGGAGGATGATCGCCAAATTCAAAAGGACCCAGGTAACTGAAGAGCAATGGTGACAAAACAATGTCCAAACTCAATGTGGGTGTATAATTGTAGTTCCCGTAACGAACATTTGAAGTTTTTCACATGAAAAATAAAAGTTACTCGATTCACGAATGAAGATTAAAATTGCTATTAATATTTATTGTGGTCTAACTACCACAATTGTAAGGAATCTTACACAGAAAAATATAAAACTCAATATATCACAATTGACAGTTCTTCTTAAAAGGAAATTTGATGTAAAATGTCTGAATTTTTTATAAAATGTTTCTCTGTAAATAATGTCTCGTGTGTTTTGGTTTCTTCATAATGTACTCGTAGAACTGTGTTAAACAAGCTCTTACCGGTTCACGTAACAGTAGTAGGTGGTTCAGTTAAGTTCATACTGCGGTTAAGTGGACCACTTTTTCGTCAACTACTTTTCTGCATAACAAGAAATATGCTAAAAGCTTGAAAATTAATAATTTGTATAACTGTGTCTTACATGTGATTTCATATTATTGAATTGAATTGAATTATGCCTTATTTTACGTGGCGAGACTCAGGCCATTAGGCCTGCTCTTCCGTCTGACCACGCAAATTTCGCTACGCTCCTTTCACCAACTACCGGAGAAAGGAGGTATTTCTTGGGCGAGAAACAGGCGACTTGAATTTAGCTCAGAGGCGTCATTTAGGCTTGAGGATCTTTTACATGCAAGTAAATCTACGAACATGGGACAGCCGGCTTTACTTCCCCTCCGAAGGAAGGCGTACGAAGGATTTTTTCGCCCTTAAAAATCCACGGCTTCGATCGGGTTTGAACCCGCCAACTTGGGTACAACAGTCCAGTACGCTAACCGTTACACCATCGCTGCCGCCGCCGCATTATTATGTAACAAAAGTTTGGCAAACAAACAAATAAACAAATGCAAAAACTAAGAAGCATTCCAGCCCAATTAACAAAACTATCCTAGTTAATATAATAATTAATATAATAATATAATTAATATGTAATAATAATAATTAGTTAATATAATAATATAATTAATATATAATAATAATTAGTTAATATAATAATATAATTATTATGTCAAATATTACATATTTGGCCCTTTTATTTTTTGTTCAATATTAAATAAGAACGCTCGAGTTTGTTGTCTAGGGATCCATGGTCTTTAAGTCAGATTTCCGGTTTACGATTAATTTTTACATTAATTGAAGGTTTTTTCCTCTACATTTTTTTCAAAATATTAAAAAAAGAAAAATCATTTTATTCCTCATTTTTATTTTCCATTTGTTTTAGGTGAAAAACTATAAACTCCAATTTAAAAAATCAAAGATGGTTGAATTTCGTCAAAACTAAAAATATTGCGAACAATATCTCGAAGCACATTCCTTTTCCCATGCTTCAGTATGGTCGGGCAGAACTGCATTTCGATGTCGCAAACAATTTAAAAGTTATGAAAGTTGTCCATAATTGGTTAGTATTTATATTATTTCAGCTGGTATATGTAACAAAGCTCTGAAATATACAGGTGGCCGGGGAGTAAGCGTGGAATCTTCGCAAATAAGCTCTGAAGTCAGTATTAAGTATATTTTTCGTAAAGAACTAGCGAACGATAATCCGAATGGTTGAACCCCAATAAGAATTTAAACATTGGGTTAAAAAAATGCTTTCTAGGTAATAATGTGCATTGCAGAATCATAGAAACACTCCAATGGCATGTAAATTGATTATTATTGACAAAAATTCATATATTTGTTCTGAAAGAAAAACTAGCACAGAAATAAAAATGCACCCAATTTTTATAATTCGACTGCTTTTTTTTATTTCTGGGTTATTTTTTCTCTCTAAACACATATATCTATTTCTTTTGCAAATAATAAGCAATTTACATGTTTCTGAAGTGTGTCTATGTTAATGCAATTCAAATTTTTGCCCAGAAAACATTTTTTCAAACCAACTTTTAAGTGATTAATAGTGGCTTAGCCATTCAGAATATCCAAGTAGTTTATTAGACAAAATATCCTTAAAATTGTCTTAAGAGCTTATTTGCGAAGTTTGGACGTTTTCTCCCTCGACACACTATAGACTTGAAACATAACGCAGAAGCAATATAGATTATTTATTACTTTATTCTCCCGTTACTGAAAGTACCGTGTGTTACAATATGGAAGTGTGGGCTACGAAACTTCTCAATTAATTTTATTCCCTTTTTTGTGGTGGTTTCGGAGATTCCATCTTTTTCTACTCAACATTAATTATCAATGTGCAGTTCTTGTAACACTATTTTGTAAACATCCACATTGCTACGGATTTTTAATTATTTATGTAGCCCCTAAAAGGGCCGTTTTGTCTCTTCAATAAGAGAAACAAAGCCATAGTTCTCTCTTTTAATCTACGAGGAAGTGAAGCAATCAATGTAGATGGATAGTTGGGACAATTGGGCTCTCTCCTCCCATTCATTAATCACTTTCCTGAGAGTATATGTTGTGGAAAGATGTGAATCTGGCCAATTTTTTGCCATTACACGCTTCGTCTCGGCCCTCATATTTTCAATTGGATTCAGTCGGCTTCACGAGGAGGCCAGTCCAGAAAATGTACTTCCTCCTGCTGTGCAAGCCTTTCCTGAATCAAGTTTACTTTCGTGAACCGACGAGTTGTCATGTTGAATATTCACTTCTCCGTCCAGATAAATTTGTCGCACCGACGGAACAATAATATTTCGCAAAATATAGAGGTATTCGATACCGTTGAGGTGAACTTGTATTCTGTGGAGAACTCCAATGCCACATGCAGCAATCTATTGCTAATACTCCACAGATACTCGCCCAAAAACCGTACATTCATGCACATAATCCGAATAATGACAGGTCCCCTGAGATCTGTACACCCGAACAGGCCCGTCATGGGCAGAGAAAAACCGTCTCGTCAGAGAAAATTACATTTCCCCAGTCACGATGAACGTTTACCTCGGCAAATGCCAACCTGGAGTCTATGGTCCTCGGAGAGCCCCTCCTTAACCACTGCCCTGCGAGGCCGTAGTCCCGGGTTCCTTAAGCGGTTCCTAAAAGTACTCTGCCAACCAGGAAAGTTGGTGGCACATTTCAACTGAACCGATTTGAGGAATGGTGTCTCCCTCGCTTTTTCACTAATTCGGCTACCTGAACTTTAGTAGACACACGCCTCAGCCCGGTGCCGTCTTCACGTCTTCCTACTTCTTATGTTTCCCGATACTGGCGCAATCATTAACGTATCATTAACATGGTAGGTACTCGTACCTACGGCATCCGAAGTAGAAAGATTCGCACTTTCAACCAACGCCATATCTCGCTTTGTTACAGACCGATCTTAATGCGACATGGTGAAAGAATCAGGGCTTGTGACCACGGCACAGCGAGCTACGGTGCTGCGAAAGGGGAAATGCAAGAGGCTTAAGGGAAATGATAAATAATTGGAAACATTTTCTGAAGTTAACATTCCACTTCACGCACATTAGCGTTGTGTAATGGTTACGGACAGAGTTCTGAAATAACATAGTATCGTGTTTGATCCCAAGCGCTTGCAGTACTTTCTTTCGAAATTTTGATTGAGAAAAACTAGCTTTGTAATATTTATATTTTTTGATACTACTATTTTTTGCTAATGGGATCATTAGAATAACGTTTGAAAATATTACTGACAAAGAATTTTAATTTAAGATGATTGAACAAAAGAACGTCTATCGTATGATAAATTGAAGCGCCGCGGCGTATGATAAATTGAAGCGCACCGGCGCGCCGGTGAGACTAACTCCCAGCGAGAAAGTACGTCTAAACCCATTTATCGGGTTCTTTATGTTATCAAACAAAGCTAAATTTTAAATGCTATCTTATAAAATATTTTAAATTATTACGAAAACAGGAAACTAAGATTCGTTTATTTGTTTTGCTTCTGGACATAAATGTAACTTCAAATTAACTTCTCCCATAGAACGCCACACAGTTTTTAACTGTTTTTGACGTAAATAAATAAGTAAATAAATAAATAAGTAAGTAAATAAATAAAAAGATGAAGACGACATTCAATAATGTATACTATATATTTTTTCAATTGCTAGATAACATTCCCCGTGATCAAAAACAGTCTTTTCTAAATTGCCTTTAAACGAGATGCAAAATTCCTTAATCTCATCGGCGCTATCGTTTTCCGTTTTCGAGATACGTAATTGTTTATAAGAAATTAGCATTTCATGAAAGTTCCTATTTGGTGGCAGTCCATCCTTACGCAGTTCCCACGCAAGTATTTTCTTTAGGGCCGTTTCACAAACAGCTCGTTTCATTTCTCCACTACATACGATTGAAGTTGCTAGCAGAGGTGGTGCGGACATGCGGCCACAACGCTAGCATATACTATTGCCATGAATGTTGTTGCTAGTTAGATGTTCCTGGTTTTCAGCTCTCTAATTTTTCATTTTATTCTAAATACTTTAAGTTCCCTTTGTTTAACAAATACCGCATACATTTTGAAAATACTACACGAGTCGGCTACCGACCAATCCTGAAGTTGGGAGCACGAAAGACGCAGCAATTGGCTTTTAGAAAAACCTCCCCCTGAAAATTGCCTCCTTCCTCCAAGCATTTGAAAGCAAAATAGGCTCACGATGCTAAGAAACTGAGAATTTATGGCAACCCAAACAACGTAGAATGTCAACCCATGTGAATTCAGACGGCACGAGTTCAAATCCCGGTGAGTGTTTTTCATTCCTTGAAAACGTTTGTGTGTAAGGGCAAGTTAAAGAAAAACTAGGGGCTCATGTTAAAATTCTTCTTCTTCTTGCCGTTTTCTTAACCGCTACTTCAGTCTCTGTCGCCTAATCTTCTTCTTCAGTCTTCCCTGTTCCAAGAATCAGGAGGTACTTTCCACTTCTCGATTATCTTTTTGATCTGGTCGTTATATCCAGGTCTTGGTCTGCCTCGTTTTCTCCTTTCACTTGTTTGCCATTCTAAGGATCTTCTGGAAAGTCTTCTCCCGTCCATTCGCTGTAGATGTCCAAACCAAGCGAGTTGTTTCTTTTCAATTTCCTCTATAATAGCATGTTGCAGATTCATTATTTCATTAACCTGTTCATTTATAATTCTTTTTCTTCTACATATTGCTGCAGCTCATCTGAGAAAATCCATTTCCAAAGCTCTCAATTTTATTTTTTGTTGTTCTGGAAGCTGCCATATTTCTGCTCCATACAAGGTAACACTTTTAATCATACATTTATACCGTGTGGCCCACCTAAGATGTTCCCTTCAATTTTCTCCTGAACCGTTGCAGATACTGAGATGCGGTTTTCACTAAAACTACTATATGCAAGGGGAAGATATGGTCATGCGTAATATTATTCTATTGCATTTTTATTGCAGAGATTTTTATTGCGAAGATTGATTCGATTTTTTAAACCGAACCCTATAGATTTGTTTAGCTCACCATAACAAGCTTGAAGGGACGAGTTCATAAATATGCCCATCCCCATAAGAATTTTCGAGGAATTAAGAGTTTTAAAGACTCACGCCAACTGCTGGTATCCGTAATCTGAACGAGAAATTCCGGGTGATATCCCGGGCCATTCCCTTCCGTTGCGTCGGCCGAGTAAAGTGGGAAAACTGGAGATGCTTCGAAGTGACATAAGAAGGGTAGGTAGAATAAAATGGCGGTGGAGAAAGTAAATGCAGTCAGAACTAAACGGAAACTCTCCAGATTTAGAAGAAATTTGTAAACGCAGTGATATAGTGCAGAAATATCCGGGAAGATTTATACGAACGGGGAGAAGCTGGACCTAATTCTGGTGTACGGTGAATGTGTCAGAAATGCAAAGAAAAGTACATTACTGTATGCTGAATGATATCCAGATCGACGGCGGCCTTCGAACATGACTATAATGAGAATCTGTAAAAGCCTTACACAGTGAGGCGACTG
Source organism: Gryllus bimaculatus (assembly GCA_017312745.1). NCBI lineage: Eukaryota > Metazoa > Arthropoda > Insecta > Orthoptera > Gryllidae > Gryllus > Gryllus bimaculatus. The sequence goes on along the minus strand of BOPP01000015.1, from coordinate 13,996,190 downwards.
GAACGCAAAGACTCTTGCGGAGCAGAAGGGCAACGAATGCGGAAGCACAGGCCACCGATATTGCAGCTGTTTACAACAATTCCCATATCAACTCTCGAGACATCTAGAGATTCCGGCATTAGTCGTTCGAGTGCCATCCGCATCTTGAAGAGTAACAAGTTTCACCCCTACCACATTTCGTTGCACCAGAAGCTTTATGATGGTGATTACCAGAAACGTGTTCAGTTTTGTCGTTTGGCTCTGGAACACGCGCAAGGTGATCAGAACTTTTTTAAGAAGGTTATATTTACCGATGAGGCAACATTTACGAATCAGGGTCAGGTGAATCTACGCAACATGCACTACTGGGCAGTGAACAATCCTCGTTGGCTTCGTGAAGTTGTATTCTTAACTACAACATCATAGGTCCCTATTTCATGGATGGACATTTGACAGGAAACAAATACGCAACATTTCTTCGTGAAACATACCGCTGCTTCTGGAGGAAATTCCCCTGGACATGAGAAATTGTATGTGGATGCAACATGACGGATGCACAGCACATAACGCGCTTGTGGCTAGGCAAGTGCTGAATGAGAAGTTCCTTGGCCGATGGATTGGACGCGGTGCTATAGTAAACTGGCCGGCAAGGTCACCTGATTTTACGCACCAGGACTATTTTCTATAGGGAACGATAAAGAACGAAGTTTACTCATAAGTACCAACAACATCTGAAGATCTGAGGATTACCGCATCTTTTCATGCCATTTCACGTGGAACTCTGAATTCTGTTCGAAGGTCTCTTTATAAGCATCTTCAAATGCGTAGATCCGTTGATGGTGCACATATTTAGTACGTTATAAATCAAGCTATTTCTAGAATTGTTAACTTACCTTTTGTTTCTGTATTTTAAAGTATTTTTGTTACTTTTATTTACACGATATTTTTGTACCGGCTGAGGATTTCAGTCTTTCAAAGACTAAACGTTTTGTTTCTGACAGCACACGCATTTATTAATTCAGGACATGTTCACTCTCCAATCTTCCCTTGCTTTCTCTATGGTTAATAATTCAAATATTTTCTCAAATCTTGTAGTATTTAATTAATTAACAATATTACCTTGTGGCGTACAGATTTGCTCAGAACATGGCTATTGGTGAATACATTGTATCCAGGATTGAGAGGGTGTAGTATTAAAGAGCAAATCGCGGGTTCTCGTGAGCTCCTTAGCACATTGCATCACTACATTTACCGCAGGGTCGTCGCAACGGAAGAGAATGGCCTTGCCGCATATCACCCGGAATTTCTCGTTCAGATTACGGAAACCACCAGTCGGCGTGCGTCTTTAAGACTTTTAATTTTTCGAAAATTTTGTTGTGTAACATATGGCTATATGCACATGTATGAACTCGTCTCTTCACGCTTGTTATGATAAGATAAAAAAATCTATAGGGTTCCATTTAAAAAATCGAAGTTGCGTCAAAATCTCTGCAATAAAAATGCAATAGAATAATATTATACACGACCATATGTGCCCCTTGCATATAGTAGTTTTAGTAAAAACCGCATATCAGTATCTGCAACAGTTCAAGAGAAGATTGAAGGGAACATCGTAGGTGGGCCACACTGTATATTCTAATTTTCGTATTCTTTCTTATATTTCGATCCCAGATAACTGCATTAAGAGCTCCTAAAATTTTTCCTCGTTTAATGAGTCAGGTTTCACATTCCTTTCCATAAAAACCCTGTCTTCCTATTTTTGTTCCCAAGTACTTTATGCCCTCTGTTGTTCTTATTATTTGTCCAGTTTCTATGGTCAATGAGCCAAGTCTACTGCCTAGAGTTCAGTATACTGGTTTTTCTAGGTTGAGGCTTAGTCCCCATTTCTTATAATCTCCTTTTATCTTCCAAGTCATATATTCAATATCTTCTTGTTCTTGCGCCATCAGCACCTGATCGTCAGCAAACTCTAGGGTATTGAGTGTTGTATTATCATCAAGTGAAATTCCCATCCCAGCACATTTTCTTTTCCATACCTGTTACCTACCACATTAACATACATTTTAAAGAGGGTAGGTGACAAACAGCATCCTTTCCGTAGTCCTTTTGATATAGGAAATGTTTGGGTCATCTGTTTTCCAACTTTCACTTTTTCTTTTTGATCTCTATACAATTTCTTCACCACATTTATTAAGATTGTATTTACATTACTTTTATTCATAACGTCCCATAACTTTATTACTGGCACACTATCACACGTCTTTGCTGTGTCCAGGAAGACCATGTGAAGTTGTGTCAGCTACAAGAGTCGGCTACCGACCAATCCTGAAGTTGGGAGCAAGAAAGAGCCGGCAATTGGCTTCCAGATATACCTCCCCCTGAAAATTGCTTCCTTCCTTCACGCGTTTGAAAGCGAAATAGGCGGAGGTTACTGTAAGCACAAATCATAACACTCACTTCCCGGAAACCTTCTTAGGAAACCAATTCTTCAGATATAAAATTGTGTATGAAATTGCGAAAAATAATTCAAATTAAATATATAAGAAAATGGAATGGAACACGATGGTAAGAAACTTTGTGAATTTATGGACGTAGAACGTGAACTCAGAGAGCACGAGTTCAAATTCAGTTTGGGTTGTGGTTTTTTCATTCCTTGAAAACATTTGCGTATAGAGCACAACGCATTGAAACGAATTGTAGAAGCAAATTTTTTGTTAAAACGTTTCGTTTTACAATAATTTAACGTAAGTATTTATTTCAGTAGCTGTGCAGTCATCTTGAAAAGTTCTAGGAGAAGAATGAAGTGGTTATAGCGAAAAACATTGTAATATATATCGTGACCACTACCGATAATACATTAAAATTAGAGATGTTTTTATTTCAATATAAATAGGTGAACAGATTGAGGGAAAAATAAGTGCTTGTAGGTGTGTGTGTGTGTGTGTGTGTTTTTAAGACGAATAATATTTCGTAGATTCTACTGATTTCTAGCTGCAAATGAATCCTAAATTTCAGACAGCGTTGAAACTCGGCAGGCAGTTTCCAATCTTATCATGATTGCTCATCTAACCTTTACTGTATGGGAGAATACGTTAAGTGCTCAGCTCGGCGAGTCGGACAGCCAAGCGACTGACAGCGAAAATTACATAAGCTGAACTATTTTAAGTTGCGGGAATGCTAAACTTCAATGAATTCTCAGGTATAATTCGTTCGATATTTAATTCCGTTCTCAGAAACGCTTGCGTCTGTCTTAGTACGAAGAACGGCTTAGACGCGAAGCTTGTGAATAGATCGCGTGATCGAATCCAGCAAAACCACAGCAGTTTTTACTTGACGAGAAATGAAAATCAATTCCAAATAACAATGTAGAGTATATCTTAAACACTACCTTTGCGAGAAAAAATCATTTTACCATATTTGCAATTCAAAACTCCGCAGTTACTGCGGACGTTAATCAAGTACACGTTTACAAGATCATTCACTTCCCCATATTTTCCTTCTCATAGGCCTTTTTTTGGTTTTATACTACTAGGTTCGTTTCCTTTCAGAACCCTAAAAATACTTTCTTTGTTATTATTAATTTTATTTATTCGTGTCTTCCAGCGTCTAAAAATTTTGATACAACTCGATCAAACTGGCTACGACATTAGCGGTTTGCCTATCCATGTGCAGCGGTAAACCCACGAGTTTAGGAAGAATAACTCAGCCAAATATCGCGGGTAGTAATATCGGAAAATGTGTCAAAATGGACGAGGGAGATATTTTTACTGGTTAGGATGCCAAATCTTTTGCTACAGCGACTCCTAGTTGAGAAACAAAGTATACGGAATTTGTGGTTTGTAATGTCACGCACACATCGCGGAAATACCTCACAGCTTTCAATGATCACTCTTAATTTTAATTTGTATCTCCTCCCGTCACTTTCTTTGAGGTTGCGGACTTTATTATGTCCAAACATACATAGAAATATCTTAACAATCTAAATTCGTACTACATAATTAAGGTAAACATTATATCAATCTGCCACATTTCTGATATATATATATATATATATATATATATATATATATCTATATATATATATATATATTATATATAATGATGAAACGAAGAACGTTTCTGTAATTAGAACTATTAAAATGATCACTAATTATAAAATTAAAGATAAAGTACTGGAGTTTGATCAGGCGCAGTAACGCCGCCGCCGCCACCAACCGGTCAAAATCGGGGGGTAAACGGCGAGGCGAGCGACGGTTAGGGTAAGTGCGCGGGAGAGGCCAACGAGTGAAGCACGGACGGGCAAGTGCTGCGTCAAAGAGAATTAATTGTCGTTGTTTAAGTGCAGTTCGGACTGGAGTGTGGCCAGCTGAGCTGTGGACCCAGGTTGATAAGGATTAAACAATCAGATGATTAGTGAAAGTGAATTGCGCACAGCAGAACTGATTAATACCAATAAGACAGGAATCGTGTGGCCGATGGACTCTTGTCATATTCCGCGCCCTGGTATAATATAACAGTGGGCAGTTAACTGTAACAGACCTTCCGCGGCAAAGTGGAGAAAAGGTCGCTGAAAAGACTAGAAACCGGCCGACGTAACATCAATCACGCGTCGTGGCGTTCCAGTCCCCGTGAGACATTATTTCGTACCGGCTGGGGTGGACAGGCGAATTCATACGGCCGTTACGTTGGGGCCAGAAGGAGTTGGTCGCCGAAGAGGGCGAATTCCCTGGCGGACTTCGGGGCGAACCGAAGATTGCCGCAGACACCGCCGCCCGTTGCCATCACGGGCCCCGGGTCGCTCTCTAAGAGGAAGCAGGTGGTTTTTAAAACAGGTAGGTTGACCGTGGCGCTTGTTCTAGGGCCCTGCCGCATTGCTTTGTAAATACTAATTTGTAAAGTGTGTTTTCTGATCATTAAAAATAATTTAAATGTGCAAAGGAATTTATAACGATTACTCTTCCTACGCTGCGCCAAATTCCTGGAGACCCATTCACAGAAAATGTTCCTGTCCCTTGCAAATTTAATTGTCGTGAAAAGTACGCATGCCGCAGGTACGGCACTATATATATATATATATATATATATATATATATTGTAACCACTCCGTCGTGGTCACCCCCAACTCACCTAATTACCTGATTTTTCTTCTCGGATTCAGCATTGCCCCGGCTGCTCCGTAGGTAGACTCTCTAGAGGAAGGCATGCGTGTTTGGGGCTAACTACTATCACTTTTGCATTCAAAACTATACTTCATTTGCTTTAAAGTGAATTTAATACGCCAATTTGCGATTTAGGTGAAGCCTCGTAATAAAGTTAATTTTACAAACTATCTTAAAACTAATCCTAGCTTATACGGCCGGCATGGCCAGAGTTCATCTATGCCCACTGAGCTTGTCCTTCCGGGCGGTCATTACCCGGCTTGCGGTAGCGCCGCGTCCCAGCATCTGGAAGTGGTGCGGCTGCAGACGGCGCCTTCACCCCTGTCCTTTGTCCGTCAGCGCGGCAGCCGGGCGGTCAGCGGCGTCAGCTCGGTGATCCTGAGCCCCTCCTGTTGCGTTAGCGGCGGTCGTCGGCCGGCTGGCGCCTTCGCGGCGCGGCAGCGGGCGGTCGACAGTGCATCGGTCCGTGCGTTGGCAGCACGACCCGTGGTCGCGTTACTCGGATCCCGGCCCGTCGTCACTCCGGGCTCGCAGTCAGACACTTACGGGCATGACCCACTACAACCGTTCGTGCCATCGACCCCAAAGTCGGTCTGAGATGTTTCGATACGGCAAGCTGGCTCCGCGGTCAGAAATGGAATGAATTGGCTGCTGGCTCTCTGCTCGCCTGAATAAGAGTCATTTCAACCTTCCCCCCTGCCCGTCTGTCTAATCTGTGATCGCACAAGCGTCCACGAAAGCCCCAGTTTCCCCCACTCAGAATCTCAAAGTTTTAGACTGTTTTACTAATATTATAAATCTGGTTGGTGATAAGAGCAATAGAATTATTTAGTCCAATCGCGTTCTAAAGGGAATTCGTGTGGAAAATTTCCAGGATTCTCTGTCTCTTGTTTCCTCGTCTCGCAGTGTTTAGAAAATACACGCAGTGTTTAGAAAATACACACATAATTCTCGCTAATGGCTACTGGGTAGCACCACGTCACACCACACCATACGTCTAAGTTGCATTTAAAAGTAGTTCCCTTTTCCAATAAAAATAGAACATTTCATCTTTTCTTATAAAATCCACCCAGAGAGTTTTTCTTACTTCACAAAGAGGACATGTCCGGAGAAATGACGACGTATGGTAATCCTAGGCGTGACATAGCAGCTTGTCATGTGGACTTTGAAGGACTAGATTGAAATACTTGCATAACATTAGTCACACATAGTCTCCCATATAGACTGGCCATTTTGTGATTTTTACTTGGTCAAACTTTAAAATCATCAACAGTAAACATTACATTACATAACAGCATTTCATGCCTCATTAAAGCTGATGATAGTTTCTAGAGGAATCTAAATTAAAAATAGGTTTTAATTTTACAACCAATCATAAAAGTCTAGGAGCTCTAGGATGAGTTTCCCCATTCTTGTTCATTTACCACACAAACGGTACTTGAGAGAATCTATTGTTTTTTGCGTATTGACATCGGCTAATGCTGACAAATCTTTTCAAACAAACTTTTAAGTAATATTCAGAGAAAAACAATGTACGTATTTAGTAAAAAAATAGATTAAGTTTTTGCAATACTTTTTCCCATTATCCATATAATTAAGAAATTAAAAAGGGAACACAAATCATTAGGAAAAAATAAAACATCCAAAAAACCTCAAAACCTTTATTTTATAAAGAAGTTGCTATTTTATAAAATGTGAAAATGATAACCATGAGTGATTGCAATACACAGGTTGAAGAACATTACAAAATACTGTGAAAATCTATAGGAAAACAAAAAAAAAATAAAAATAACATTGAACTAAAACTACCCGTACTTTAAAAAGTACTACAAATAATATTTCAGTGCAGTCACAATTGTAAAATTTTCTAACCAAAAGCATTTGCTAATGGGTTTAATGAAGTGAATTCAAAGGCTTGCTTGACCTTCAAAAAGTATGAATGGTAACAACAGGAAGTAGAGGAAGGGAAAGGATGTCATATTATCAAAATCTATCCAAATAACTGCATAACAAGGGCAATATTTTTACAGTAATATTAATATTAAATCTCCAAAAACTGAAGGTTAACTTCACTTCCACAATGACATCACAGTCGAACTAAGTGTTCAGCAATTTGTTCAAATGATATAACAATAAATAATTTCCTCATTGCTATGCAACAACCTCATACTAGGATCTAGTAGCAGTTTGTAATGGGATGGTCTATAATTTTCATACATAGTGAATGTTTTAAAAATAAATATCATATTAAAAAATTAAAGAAGGTTAAGAACTCAAACCAGAAATGAATTACAAACATTATGTACCTATAATACAGGCTTGAGATTACAGAAGTAAATTAAAAATAACAAAAGCTTTTTGAATTTTTTACTTTAATTATAAATGTACATACCAATACTCTTAAAAGGTCATCAATATCATTAATACTTATGCTTGTTTATGAACTGTACTTTGCAAGTAACTATGAAGTAGTAAAAAGTAATTTGTAGGCATAAGTAATTTATTTGTTGTTGTTTTTTAACAATTTACTATTTGAACGTCAGGGGCAACAGAGATTGTTAACTATTACTCTAAAATTCTTTGAGCTTAATCAATAAACTGTCCAAAAATGACTTACCACACTGACCCAGTTTGTCTTTCTGCTATTATTTCCCAGGTGGATCCTTCGGATTCACAGGATTAATCCCATTAGCATTGAAATGATTGAAGAGAAAAGATATCAATGGTATTTCTCTTACAATGTAGCTTAAATCACATTGGGAAAATTAAATACAACAATGGAATGAAAGCTCTACCGATTCTAGATATGAAAAAACAGGACAGACAATTTTTCTCAGTCAGTCAGCTTAGATGCAGGTTGTCAACAACAAAATGTCCAATTTGTAATTCACATCAAAGAAAAGTGATATTAAAAAATAATTTACAATAGCCTATCAACAATTTTAAAAAGAGGAAATAAAAACAACGTTAAATTCTAATAAATGCAGCTTAATAATGAATGTTCTTTTTTCAACAGAATTTGAAACATACTAATATAAAGCTTAATGATGTTATTTATTGAAAAAAGTAATACTGAATAGTAATATACATTGGTCATAAAGGATTTGAAGATCCTAACCCATCAGAGAATCTTCTTTGTTGTTTGTTATAATTTTTGTAGAGCTCACCATATAATATTTACAATCAAGATCTCAAACAGAACAACAGGTTCACACTGAGTAAAGAAAAGAAATGTTGTGTCTCTTTTAAAGATGATAAAGGTGACATAACACAGAATAGCTTCTCTTCATAACATTTTAGTTTCAGCATATATATCCTTGTAAGAAGTAAACATTGCAAAATAAAAAAATTGAAAGTAACATATAAGTAAAATCTCTCCAAGCACTTCACTAATAAATATGAACAGAAATCAATCCGGCTTATATTCATTAACAGAAACTATAAAGTCTTAATGTTAAAAGATGGACTGTTGTTCTCTGGTAACAGGAACAAAAATAAGTCCTAGCACTGGGACACAAAGTCACAATATTGTCTAATGAAGATCAATTGTCTATCATGTACTACTTCCAAACTTAGTGTTGGGCTTGCATTTTAACCTGATAAAGGAAAAACAACAAAAGTGATCAGATATATAAAACTGTATCTTATTCATAGTACAGTAATGTAGGGTACTTGTGAAGAAGCTTAAAATAAACATTAAAAAAAATACAATTTTTTTTTCTACTGCACTCTTAACAGGCTATGAGAGGGGGGCATATTAGCCTCAGTTCATCAACAACTCTGCACAAAAAGATAGAAAATATTAAACAGCAAGAAAAAAAAGAAGCAACTGTGATATCTCCTTTTAAGCAGCATAGTTTGCACCCACAGACAATATGTAAAAATGGGCAAAGTAGTGCGATTTTCCATCCAAATTAGTACTAGGTGTAACTAATGGCTAATATGTAATTTTTAAGGGGACTAAAATCTAATTATATTTAATGCACAAATTTTCAAATAACATTCAAAAAATAATATTTTAGAATAAATTATGTATCCTACCCTATTAGATATTGAATGTGTATATTTTTTAGGCAGAAGTTGTCATGTGTTCCCAGTCCCCTTCCCCCCCCCCTCCCACACACACTTTGTTCTGCAACTGGATAGATTCACAGTTAACTAGCTGGATCTGTACAAACAGTCTGCACTTTGTACGTCATTGTTTTAAAAGTAGAAATAGCTTCCTACTTAAATAACTTAATAACTTCCATCTTGGAACAGTCAGCCCTGGACTGTCTGTTAAAGCATTTTAAGCCTGTCAAGATTGCCTTGTCATTGTGAACATCAAAGCCATTTAAGCCCTGTCAGAGGCCAGTTATTCAATGTGTCAATGTAATTTTACATACATTTCAATTTCCTGCTCATTTCTGTCTGTCCATGCCTGCTACTAAGTGGAGCACCTACAAGAGCTAAAAGACAATTCAATTAGGTCTCATTTTTATAATACCGTTAAAAAAAACACTTGCATTTGCCTTTCCCCCGCATATTTACCTGCTACTTTGAGACATGGTCTGGAAATTAATTTGAAAACTCAAAAATTTAATTTCTGGGTTTTTTAATAGATTCTTCAATAATTCTTATGGCTGCAAATTTTGCAGTGGCTCTAGCAGCAGACGAAACAGAAAATTCTGTAGATCTAGAGAATCTAGAAAAGAAACTCCAAATAATGTAAAAGAAAGGTCCAAAAGATTTTTTGCAAAACTCCTCCAAAATACAGCACTCTTTAAATAATTTTTGTTTTAAAAGGAAAATTAGCTTCATACCACAAGCCAATATCCAGCATTTCTGACAACCCCTTCTGCAGGGTGAAGGATCCTATCAAAACTTTAATAGTTGGTCAAAAAAATTCTCCTTTTGTAGATCAGAACATAGAAAACAATACTTGTGTTCCTTCAGGGACAAAAAACCCTGTTTTTTGTTTGTTTTTGTTTTTTTGACATGCTCTGATGCATTGCTTTAAAGTTATGCTCAACGACACAGTGTTGTAATGTGCGTTGAGGTATTGAAGGTGCCTTATCCAGCATAAGCACACTTACAGGCTTTTGTGTTGATGGTTTCTTATTAATTATAAAAAATTGTCAACTTCCCTTAGCACATTACATATATTAGATATTGTCAACACCTGTGATTTATAGAATAACAATAATATTGTATAATACAATATAACCTTTTTTAATTAAAAACAATTTACGTTTAGAAAATTGTGATATACATTACGGTATGGAGAAAAACACTTGAAAGCAACAGCAAAACAGAAAAGGCGAAATTCAAAGATCTAAAAAGTGAAATATTTGAATATTGTTGACTCAAACATAAAACAATAATTAAAAAGAAAATATTTTTTTCATAATTCTGGGAACTCAAGAAATTTGCATATTCCACCTTCCCTCTATATTTATTTTTTACACCCTGCTGAAGTGATATTCGGACGTTTTATTCTAGACATCCTGCATTGATCTATGGCCCATGCAACCGCAAAGAGCATACAATACACTTCGCCAAATCACAAGGTGCAGTCTCAGAAGTAGTTCCATGCGACCACACCACTGATACACATCTCAAGAGCAACTCCAGGAGGAGCAGTCTTTTAAACGTAGAAATACAATATTATGGTTCATAGAAAGACAGTCAAATGAACTATGAAGTTTGACAACAAATTGTTGATGAGCGTTGACGGTTTTGGCACATGCTGTGAGTATCCTCTGTGCTAGTCAGTAGAAAAAGCCCAAGTGATAGTTTTCTAAAGTGCTCAGAAGGATCACTACATGCCTTATGAAGTTATCAGAAAGTAGGCAGCATTGTTCCAGTGACTTCAAGGACTGGCAATAGCCACAACACGATTGAGAAAGCTCAATACTAACAAAAACCGCATTTAATTGGCTAGCTGAAATTGAAGTCAAACCGCATTTAATTGGCTGCCAGAGAGATGCCGTGTCGTTGATAGTGTTGCCAACATAATGCGACATTCTAAGAGTGAAACCCTTTCAAGAGGCAGCCCAGGCGGCGTGTATGGCGTGTGAGGTATAAGGAGGAAACCCACTTCAAGCGGCCTGGGCGACGCAGTCCGTTCAGCTCGGCTGGAGAGTCGCCTGTTTATAAGAGGCCGCCACTCGCTACATTAGAGATGGAGAGTGACTGATGATGGATTAATTCTTCCGAAAAGAGATTGATCATTTAGGCTGCGGAGGAAGAAGAGAGAGATGAACGAGAACAATATAATCAGGGGTAAAACATATTGTGAATAATATTAGTGCCGAAATCTTCAGGGACTTTTCCCAAGCGAATACGGTACATTTGATTAGGCAATTTAAGAGATAATTTGTACGTAGCTCACACCACATTTTTTTCAACACGGCTCCAACGATACGAGAACATTCTTTCATTTTCTTGCACAAATATTTACAGGTCAGATCACTTATCCTGTTAAAAGTCAGATTTTATTAAAACCTCTTGCGTTTCAAAAATAGCAAATGTTTAACTCTGACTAATATAAGAGGAGAACAAAATTGTATTGAGCCAATGTGTATGGCGTTACAAAAATGGCTTGTGTGCCTACGAGTTTCAAATTTTCGCGGCTGAATATTGGATAAACGACACATTAACTTTGGATTTTTTTAAAATTTTGTGACATGTAATTGAATACCATGTCAAACATTTTGGCCGGTGCTGCACCGTGCCGCCCTGTGCGGCCGCAGGAAGTGGGTTTTCTCTTTTACAATGTTGAAGCAGGTAGGGCCGATGTGCTGACCAACCGAAAATTTAGGAGGTTCAAGGTCGTATTTGACGAAGTCTCCCCTCTTTTTCTCTCTCCCGTCAACCATCATCTTTCTGCGCCCCAACAGCAATCATCCGCGATACGAGAACCCGACAACGGAAAGTCGTCCTAGTGGTGCAGCTTCCATCCAGCAACGCGCCGTAGGAGACGCCCGACGGCCTGAGTGAGGGTAAAGAGCCGTTGCACCGGGAGGGGAAGCGCGGCGGCGTTGGCGAACAGAGCGGAGTGTACGTATATTGCGATCCTCGGACCCCAGCTTTCGACCCCACCTGATGTGAACGATTCTGGTGGATGGGTGAAGTTTGTTTTATGATTTGAATGGCGATACTCGAGAAACGGGAGAACCCCGAGAAAACCTGCCGCGAGCCCACATTTCACCTCAGAAATTCCACATGAGAGCGACGTGTGTTTAAATCGCGAGTCAGAAAGGAGGTATGTGGATGCCCTGACCACTTAGCGATGACCTTGAACCGCGTAAATTGCCTTCGGGCGGTACAGGCCGCGTCCCCTCCCGGGATGTCGAGTCTCCGCTGACTCGGATCGCGAGTGGAGTGTGGAGGGGCTAGACGTTGAGCGCGCTGACGTGCTTGTCGTCGAGGGGGGCGTGGTCGGGCCCGGCGGCGGCTGAGGCCGGGATGCAGGTGGCGGCGAGCAGGTTGAGCGCGACGAAGAGCCAGGCGGCGAGCCCCAGCTGGTGATCGGAGGGGAAGACGCAGACGGAGGCTGCGCTGCCCAGCAGCCGCGCCAGCGCCGGCGCCCGCGCCTGCGCCCCGCCCGGCTCCCCGCTCGCGCCCACGCCCACGCGCCCGGCGCACGCCCGCACGCGCGCCGCCCACAGCTGCAGCAGCACGCCCAGCACCCCGCTGCACGCGCAGCCGGCGTAGAAGCGCAGCTGGCGCCGGTGCTGGAAATGCAGCGCGGAGAACGCCTCCTCCAGGTACAGGCTGGACGGCGCCAGGATCACCACGCTGCGGCACACGCAACACGCATTAGACACGGATTTCTAACGGAAGTGCAGCTTACGTCCATGCACTCTATTCGTCAACGCCTTTGTTTGCAGTTGGCTCTCTTGTTAATGACATTGATATACCTCTTGCAATGCTATCCGTTTGTTAGGGTATCTCTCCAGCATTTGCCTGGTGTTGATCGGAGAACTACCGATCAGAGTAGCCGGCCGCTAGAATTCTCCTCCCGACAGCGACTGAATTCGACCTAGCAAGTGTGAATCCTGCCGGTGAGAGGTACTGCAGTGACAGCGTTTATGCCCTGAGACACATCTCCCGGTCCCATTTTCGAAGTAAACGCGACTATTTAAAATATAGTTCGTCACAAACGGCTCTAATTTTTTTTTTCACGGATAGAGCAAAGTACTATTAAAAATGCCGGAGGCCTAAGTTTCATTGAACTTGTGAATTTTCGAATATTCTGGGACTAAAGTGAGAGCCCATTTGTTCTCTAAGCGTCGCGACGATTCCGACACGTCGGCAAAAGATCGATCGAAGATCGATTGTACTACAGATCGATTGCGTGGTGTAGCAGGAAAGGGCTTAGTGAGTTAAATCGATGGATCCTCGGCGCGAAGAGAACATTTTTGGTGGTTATAAACACTTTTGCAGGATCAGGGAGTAGTATAATATTGCGGAGCCTTTACTAATAACGCGAGAAAATATGTGATGATGTAGAACCACTAGTTTACCAATGAAGAGCACTAAAAGTATAGTAGTCTACACTGGTATAGTAGTATAACACTGCTGTACAACTGGCAACTACACGCGTCAACGTAATATTTGCAGTCACACTCAGAGGAGTCCGTGTATTTTATAAGCGATATAATCACATTTCGAGTTTAGTTGGTAATATTTTCATGAATATAGCAATTTTAATGCATCCACATAAGCGGTCTCTGCTTGGGTAACTCTTCTACATACATTGCGCATCCAGAGTGGCGATTTATCCCTAAGAGGGTATTTCACGAAATATACTCCCAACAACAATATACTCCACTTCCAAATACCTCCCTGATATCAAAGTTACATGTTGAACCTCATCCTCATCTACTCCTGTAATTTATCCGTGATGAGTTGGCAAAAAGAACCAACGAAGGCTACTCCACTTTTCACCGTGAATAATTTCTAAACTGTATTGTATTAATAGCAAAAATTTTCCAGTCACCTGGTTGTATGTATAGCTTACCTGAAAATGTTGCTGTAATATATTTTATCAAATTCTGTGTAGCGAGGGTCACAAACTCTCGCATGAAGAATTTGAGCTGTGAGGAACACCACGTGCGCTAACAACCATGAATAGCCGGAATCAGCAAACTGTAAAAGTAAATATATTAATACACATACGAACCAGCAAAGAACAAAAGAAGAAGACATGAGCTATTTGGACTGAGGAGAAGAAAGAGAATCATCGGGACAAAATGAAAGATATGGAAGCAAAAAAAGGAGAATGAGGCAGAAAGTTGAAATAAACATAATCCATAGTGGCACATTAGAAAAAATACAAATATGAGTAATACATGAAGGGGTTTAGAAAGTTATTATTCACGTGCAAAAGGGCCACCAAAATATTTTCTCCCAGCCACCTTTTCTCCCACGTGATAACATAAATTATTCGAAAGGTCGTTGTGTAACTATGATTTTTAAAAGAATCTGGCAACATTTCGTGATAACGTGAAAGTTCTTCACCTATCAAAGAAACCTTATATTTTCTTCACAAGACGTTTGGTAGAATTATTCTCGTCCCCAGCGGCCAACAAGTCACCCCATTCCCGTGCCTTTAAAAGTGCACGAATTTGCCTGGTTCTCAATCAACCTGCAATGATGATTCTCGCGTTCCGGCAAATGCAAACTTTAGAGCTGAACCATTGTCCATCAACAACAGAAACAGGCAACACACGCGTCGTTTTTAAACGTCAGTACAGACCAACAGGAGTACGGTAACGACTGTTCTAGTCTTTGAAGGGCCGGATTGATGGGCTGCAAACCAGAGGCCCCAACTACTCGGGGAATAATAAAAAATATATTTTATTATACTTTTAATAAGTTCAAATTGTTAATCTAAAATTAAATTTAAAAACTTGTTTTTAAACTTTTAACCAGCAGTGTTAGTCCGTTATTACAATTATATGTTGTAGGCTTCACATTACTGAGTAATCAATTAAATATGAAAAAAATATATTTAACCAGTAACAATTTCAGGAAATTTCGTGGAACAAATCACGTCCTCATATTCACTTGTAGTCGGATATTGTAAAACGAAAACCAATTTGTTTTCTTCGTAACATCTATTTTTTTACAGAAATTTTAATCTTTTGTTTTGTTTAAAAACTAGCAAGCATTTTTCAAGATTTTTATCAGCATCTTTGGTTCATTTGGTCGACTTCTCAAGATTTGTCTTATGGTCTTCTCTCATGCCACCAAATTCGCATTAGGGCAAGAAACAAATTATGGAATTTGATATCGAATTTGTTTTAAGTCTTTGGCAAAGAAACCCTTAATCTCTGTATTTATTTGGATCTTAATAGTTCCTGACAACCGTGAATAATTTGTGAAAGTATTTTCAATAAGTGTACGACCGTTTATAATGGTGAGTGACCGAAACGATCCAGGTACTGAAGGCAAAGGAGGCGAAGCTTCGCGTCCGCAACGGCCGGCTGTCCACTCACCGGGAGGCTGGCGTCGACGATGATGGTGCAGACGCCGGCGCCCACCACCAGCAGCGCAGCCGTCACAGGCAGCAGGCGGGCGGAGGCCCCCGCGCCCGGCCCCACCCCCGCGCACCCGTCCAGCAGCGCCGTGCACGCCAGCGGCAGGTTGCACACCGACGCGAACACCGGGATGGGCTGCGTAAGGACAGCGCCCGCTCTTCATTCATTTCCAGACTCCGGGATCGTCACTACGCTCCGATTAAAACGTACGGCCAATTGGCGGTCCAGCCATCAGCTGGGATGTGGTTATCCAATAGGGTCCTTCGTTGCAACTTCATCTTTGATACTGAAAATCCCCATTGGATAATCGCATCCAAACTGACAAATGTCGATTCAACTGTATGTTAATGAAATTGAAACTTTTATCACAAATTAAGAAATAAAGTTTATTTATGAAAAAACATTCCCAGCGTTGTCAGATTGTGTGGGAAACGTTTTTCGCATATTTTGATTATTCTTTTTATTTTTACAATTTATAATTTTTAATTTAATGAAATTTAATTAAAATTATCATTTTATTTAATTAAATAATAATTTATAATAATAAATGTCGCTGCGTACGCCCCCAAGGATCAACTTAAACTACTGAAGCTACATCATAACATACCTTTTGCATTATTTCAAACATTTTGCAGTCTTCCAAAATTATGAGAGCTCAACGAAAATGCCACATCCACTATTTTTAAGCTTTTTTCTTTTGCACTTTCCATTGAAAAAAAATAAAAGAAAAAAATTCGATATAATTATAAATCGATAAAAATTCGATAAAAAATAATTATAAATCGCATTAACTTCAAGAAGAAATTACCCGCAAACTATTCGATTCTTCACAAAATTGTACTTTTCTTAAAATCTTATATTCAAAATTACATTTCATTAACGACAAAATCGCTGTCATCAATATTGCACATTGCAAATGTCAATTAATTGAAAATCTCCAATATAGAGTGTCGATGAGATATGCGATCAGCTCCAATTTTTTACCGTTCTTTGCTACAAACCAGGAAAAAAATTAAAAAGAAATTTAGAACCATATTTTAGAGAAAAAATGTTTTAAAACTCCCTGTATTTCACGCAAAATCCATTCAAATATTTGAAAAAGTGTACACTTGATAGCAAAAAAATGCGCAATGTCCTGGGCTGAACTTCACCACAGTTTGTGTATCCCTGCCCCGCCTTGCGGCGTTAAGCTAACCAATAAATTTAACTTTATTTCAGAGAGGCGGTGCTTTCATCGTGAAGATTACATTATAGTGGCAATCGTGAGTTATATTATGGTAAACATTTGAAAATAAATATTAAAGTGACCAAGAGTTACATAAATTGTAGAATATACATTTAATTAAGGAAATAAAGACATGCAATTTCCTTGTAAAACACATTTTAAAACAATAATATATTATACGCTGTTTTTTTTGCAAAAAAATAGCACTTGACAAGGAGTAATAAGCTCCAAATTTACATTTCACCTTAGATTATAGTAATATTTAATATACAATACAAAGTATTTGCTACAGTGATTTGTCTAATCCAGTTATTTTATTAGAATAAATAAATAACTTTAAAATACGTTTAAGAGCCAGTCGCACAAACAAGTATCAGAAATAGTAGCTTTAAGTTGTGAAATACTTCAAGCAAGAAACACCAGCTTTTGTCGATTGTGTAATCACTTGGAGAAACATTCATCAATTCAATATATTATTTACTTCTACCTAATGTATTATTTACAATCCAACGCAATGACATTAATGTTTGTATTTTTTAAAACTATTATTATTTTCACGACATTTTTATTTTCCGAAGACGAGCCACGTACACAATGTTTCCCGCATGTCATCGGAATGAAATCTTACTACACCCACTTCTTTTAGATAAGCAGGCCTATGCTAACACTGTTTTCGCTAATTCACTAAGGATCACTAGCGAACAATCTATGCCATAAAACATTTCAAAATTGTAATTGTTAATATTGTTTCTAAATTTTATAAAACGTCGGAAACTTATATCATGATAATTTATAAAAAACGAATAGGGAACGTCTTCTGTAAAATGTCGTTGCAAAATTGAATTTTGCTTATTTTTTACACGTTGTTTATTTTTTTATTTTTAGATTATTTTATATTTTATACATTTTATACATAATTGCCAATTACATTACTAGATATATGTCCACAAATGCATTCCCAGTGATATTGCATTGCATATTTATATTTTTATTAGTATTATAAACATATAAACGATTAAATTTTTAAAAATTTTTGATTTGGGAAACTTTTACTCAAGTTTTTTTATATATATTGATAATTTGATTGATAATTGATATATATATATATATATATATATATATATATATATATATATATTGATGTATTGATTTTTTTTAAATTATAACAAAATCATGTTATTGTTGAAATCGGCTGCTGCTGCAATAATAATGCATATAATGCAACGCTTTAAAATGAACTTCTCGAACTATTGATTGATAATTCATGTTCCAATAAAGTATATATCACGCAGAGGCAATTTTGGAAAAAATATAAATAACAACACAATGGCCTCAAAGTCATTATTCATTCATGTTTGGTAGCACTCTTTGGGGACATTCAATAAGCAGGTGGGCCTAGAAAGCCCCTAAGAAGGAGAAATGTAAGCTATCACTGTTGCTTTTGCGACCAGATATTCACGGTCACCATTGAGTTTCTCTTATATGTCTACGGCTTCAGGAAGTGATACTAAATATTTCTACATTTACTTGAGAATACATATTGCATACTATGAAATAGAAGTGAAGAAATGAAGTTTTAAAAAGATCTGTCTTTTGGTATACATCAATAGTTCTACTGGCAATTTTAATTAGATTTTCTGTTATTCGTCAATAAAATGCCGTCCGCTGTGTGTGATCTCGGGAAATCGGATAGACCAATTAATTACATGTTATTGATGGGTTGGAAACATGTTTTCATCGTAGAATTGACGCCATCCATTAATGCAACTTCACAACAAATGTAAAGGATACTCCCGGATAAGATAGTAAAAAGTTCCCCTAACCCAAATAACATATGGGTAGTTACCCGATAGCTCTAAAATAAAAATTAAACTTTTTAGAGGTATTTCAGCATCCGACCCAACACCTATATCCCTGTACAGCGAAAAACGAATTTTTTTATTTTATTTTTTCCGTCAACCAAACACTATTTTATCCTATTAAAATATGAAAAGTAAGAAAATCATTTATTTACTATTCCTTAAAATATTAGTTCGTCATTAATTTTTGCTCACATATTTGGTGAAGGATTATTTTATTTGTCGTAACACACACTACACACTCACTACACAAAAACTGTCATTAAATATTTGTAATGTCGAAAAATTCAAAATGTATAATGGAAATGAGCACTTTTCACAGGCTGAGACTGCATATTGTCATTTGCTGTCTCTGCAGCTTCGCTGACCGGAAAGTCCTAGGGTTCTAATCCCGATATAGTGGCGGAAATACGACTCTCATTACAGCCGAAGTGTACCTGGACGTCGATTTCCAACAGGGACGCAACACCGCCACCTCCCAGGGTATAGCATACTTACAACGTAGTTAACGCGCCCGAAAACACTCAACAATCGATAGCAATTCGCTGAATTCGATTACGGAAAATATATATAAACTGATTAATTTGTGAGAATGTGTCTGTTTCACGCTAACTATTCCGAAAAGAAAATTACAGATTGAAGTCTTATTTAGTGTCACATGGACATTGCCAGTAAGTACTGTTTTTGAAAAAACTCTCTCAGATAAAGAGCCGCTATCTTCCAGCTTTACTTGTAATGTGGATTTTTCTTTTCTTTCTTTTATGAAATACAGAGGCCAAGTAGTGGTGCTATGAAAAAAGGCACAGACTTTCTTGTACTACTTCGCTTTCTAATCTGTTTAAGCTGGGTTAACTGTTCGATTTCCCCTACCTTCTTCCCAGCAGCTACTTTTTTATGTATATTTATTAATAAACGAATATACATAGTTCAGTATTATATATACTACATCATATGAATTTTGTGGATATGAATATTTAACTTAAATCAAATTTTACAATTTAATCGTTTATTTCAAAAACACGTCAAACGCCAAATTCCTCATTTCGAAAAAACTCAGAAACTGGCTCCCAAGTTTTCTGTTTTCAAAATATTTTTATTTTTTAAAGTAGCCGATAAATGAATATTTTTCATATAAATATGCACTAAACACTGTCTATCCTCTGGGAACAATAATCCACTAATGCGTGTTTTAGATTTTGGCGTTTGACGGGGTTCTGAAATGAACCATTCAATTACATCTAACTACACATGAATAGGAAGCTCACAAAGCATCTACGGTATTAATTCTGTTCTGAAAATATGTCGAGGAATGAATCTAATGGGTATCGATTTTGTATTTTAGATGGGATCTGGTAGATGGTGGTTAAGTCGTAAAGGGTTGCTTGGGTTATTGTGTTTGAAGAAGAAATAGTTAGATAGAAATGCAATATGGTGTACTATAGGGGATAATTCAATTATTTGTGCAATTGAATGTTTGAGATCAACCAAGGTGCATGAGTGGCAAGTCTAAGGAAATGATTTTGGATGATCTGTAATTTATTAATGTTAGTTTTCGACGCGTTGATCCAGATAGGGCATGCGTAAAGCATCAGGGGCCTAATTATTGATTTATAGATGGTGATGTCATTGTTTAATGAGAGCTTACTATTGCGGTTTATAAGTGGCTTCAGTTGAATTGTTTTATTCTGGCTTGCTGTGCTTTTACTGTTATGTGATTTTTCTAATTTAGTATGGTATCAAGATTTAGCCCCAGGTATTTGACAAACTGATCGGTCCATGGAATAGGGTGATTGTTTATTTGGAGAGGAGTTGGGATTGAAAATCTTCTTCGGCTTTTCCCCCTTAGGAGCTCGCCCTTTTCACCCTCAACAACTCTCGGTCCTCCCAATCTCCTGGTTTGAGGCATCTATCCTCCATAGCTTTCTGAACGTATTTCCCCCCTCTAGAACCCCTCTTCCTCGTCTTCTCTTCTCAGGAGGTTGCCACTTTAAGATCTTGTGTGGCCATCTGTTTTCATTCTCTGAACATGGCCATACTATTGTAGTGCTCTGTTTTCCAAGGTCTTCGTAATAGAACAAATTACATTCATCCTTTTCCATATTTCTTCATTTAGCACTCTGTCCCTGCGAGTAAGTTGTAGGCATCGTCTCATGTAGTCCATTCCTACCGTCCTAATCTTATCTCTTATTTTTTTGTGTTTGTGGCCACATTTGCACTCCGTGTAGTACTATATTTTCTATTACACAGTGGAAAATCCTTCTTTTGATATTTTGGCAGATATTGTTATTCCATAATACGCCGTGTAAAGCTTTAGTTGCTTTCTTCCCCATAATTCCTTTAGAGTTTATATCTGTGGCACATGTATCCGAGTCGTTTATTAAAGATCCAAGATATTCTTAATGAATAGATTTTGTAGGATTGAGTTTGATTTTCCAATTCGCTGACCCGTCATTAATTTTATTTAGATATGTTTGAATTTTTTTACAGATTAAATAACTTCAGTGATTGGACATGAAAATGGCGGTGTCATCTGCAAATTGGGCGATGTGCGTCTGTGCTGTCATGGGAATGTCGGCTGTGTAAATGTGGAAAAGCGTGGGGGACAGCGGTGAGCCTTGAAGTAATCCAGCTGGGGTTGGATGTGTGCTTGTTAACTGTGACTGAAAATGTTCTATCTTGGAGGAAGATAATAATGATATTAATTAAATTGTTGGGAGTATATTTCTTTAAATTTGAATGTTAAGCCAGGATACCACTTTATCAAAAGCTTTCGAAATGTCTAAAAAGATAACTATAGTATGAAATTCTTTTTGAAATGCAGTGTGTATGTGCTCCATGATTCTTAATAATTTATGAGAATTTGAAACTTTATTAGTGAAACCAAACTGGTGCATAGGGATTGTTTGCGTTTTGTTCAGATGGGAATCTAGTCTTTTAAGGATTATTTTTTCTAGAATTTTTGATAAGAGGGGGAAGAAGGTTAATGAGTCTGTAGTTGTCCGTGCTGGTGAGATTCTTGAATGGCTTGGGGATGGGTATTACATTTGAATTTTTCCAAATGACGGGCAAATAGCCACTTCTAATTATTAAGTTGTACATATTGGTGATATATGCTATTGTGGAATTATGTAAGTTTTTTAAAACCGTGTTACTTATTTTGTCGTGTTCTGTGGCTTTTTTAAATGGAAAATTCTTAATTAAATTGATGACTTCATTTGGGGAGATGTAGTTGATTTTGTGTGGTACATTATAGTTGGGGACTTCTGCTAATTCGAGTATGTTTGAATGCAAGGGGTGAGTTGGGGTAGTATTGGGAGTGAATGATATAGCAAAGTGATCGGCTAATGCTTCAGCCTTCTCATAAGGACAAAATGTCTTGCCCGTTGGAGTTGTCAGTGGGGGTATCGTTACTTTCTTTTTCAAGATATTTTTTGAGAATTGCCACAACGCGTTGTTATTTGTGCTTAGAAACTGAATTAAATCATTGTAACTTGTCTCTTTATGTTCCTTTAATGATTTTTTTTAAAAGTTGGTCAGTGAATTTAGCTCTTTCTTACGTTGTGGGTTTCTTGTGATGCACCAAAGTCTTCTTGTATTGGTTTTTGTGTTAATAATTGTGAGAATGTTTTTAGAAGTTTTTAATTGAAATGCTTAATGGTGTGGGGGTGAGTATCACTACTAAGAATGTTGATTGTGTTAATTATCATATTGTTTAAGAGAGTTATAGACTGTTCTATTTCTATGAGAGCTTTCAATATTTTAAAGTGGGGTGTTAATTAAGTTTGAATGTTTTCGAGTGGATGTTTTGTGCGTTGAGAGTGGGAGTTGGGGTATGAGGGGGGTGATTTGTTGAATTGAGATTATGGTTGGCAGATGGTCTGAGTCTAGTTCAAAAACGGAGCTGAGTGAAAAATGGTTTGGGTGTTAGAAATTGTAATATCTAATATATATGGGCGTTTGTTATGATCTGCGGGGGAATGAGTGGGTACTGCTGGTATAATTAACTGAAGTTTGAGGTCTTAACTACTTGCTAAGTTGGTGGCCTGCAGTATTGATATTTCTGCATCCCCAATTACTATTTTTAGCGTTAAGATCTATCAGAAGAGTTGGGGAGTTCAACTGGTATAGCAAAGAAATATTAGTATCGGGAATTTTTATTTTCGGAAGTTTGTATGCAGTTATTAGTTATTAGTGTTAGTAATCTATTACTTAAAGTAAATATAATGGCTATAGATTCAATACCTGGGGTGTGTAAAAGATTAATATTGATATATGGTATACATTTTCCATTATAGTTAGTAAACCAGCTCCGTTTGCATATGATATGCCGGCTCTGACTACATTAGAGCCTGATATGTTAAATAACTAGTCTGGCCGTAAATGTCAGTTCTAATATTTTACTGCTGATGTCGTTGGCATTCCCGATGAGCAGATTTATATTATTTTTATGAAAATGTTACATTATTGTTAAAATAGGCAGATAGAGAGAAGCTTGTAAATTACTGACTATTGTTGGGATGATATTATTAATAATAATATTAAATAAGAAGTAGGTAATTGAGTTAATTAATGGAATGTATGAAAGAGTTATTATTAGAATTATTCTTAAGAGGTGGTTCTGTGGATGGGTTATTGTTAGATTGGTTGTTTTGATTTGTATTTTGGGGAGGGGTTTGAGTAAAATGTGAAGTTTGGAATGTTATTAACAGCGAGGAGAAACAAGAAGTTTTATGAGGTAAGTCTTGGAGGTGGATTGTTTCTTGATCTATTTTTATTATTGACTGATTAGGGGTTATTTGAGGGGTTTCTATTTGATTATTATAATATGGACATTCTATTGTTCTTAAATCAGCTCTGTGCGAATTGCAGGTAGGTCTTTCAGAGGGTAATTAACAGAATAGTGATCCATTGCACAAAAAGTGCATGGAATTGAATAATACAATTATTCTTCGAGAGTCCAAAGACCAAGCACCACATACACTGTACTGGTGCTTTTGGTCTTTTGGTGTTCGTCTTTCTGGTTTAAAAATAATGCTACAGATTTGATTAATTTGTAGCACTTGTTTGATACTTTAACAACCGTTAAATTCTGCGGCAATTACTGGAATAAGCACGTTATTTTTATAAAGTCCTTGTTACACTGATGATGGACGAGTATTTGTGTTGTAGATCTTCAATTATTTCCTCTAATGCAATTGTTGGGTGAATGTTTTTGAACACGACAGACATTTTTTTATTAGCCACATCTTTGTATGTGTCGAACTGTCTCTTGGTTTCAATGAGGAATTTGATGGCTGTTCTGAAGTCTGCTATTGATTTGAACATTATTTTAATTCTGTTTCTTACATTATTCTTAATTATGTTTTATCTGTTGTAAATAGGTTGGTGAGCTTGTTTTTAATCTCAACACAATTCCGATATATTATGGATGTTATTTACAAAATTTCATCAAAAGAAACTCCATTTTCAATTTTGTAGTTGAATGTCGACGCCGAAAGAATTCAATATTTGGTAATTTTCGAAAATACAGTGATGATCCTAAAATTCGACCCATGCCATCTTCATCGGTGTATGTCACTACTATACTCTTACAAGAAATGTAAAAAATTGATTTACAGCCATTTATGAGAATATTTGAAAATGTCCCGAAGAGTTTAAATAACCCGTACCCAGAATATTTAAGGGATTCTTTTAAAAATTGGAGGACCTCGGGTCGGGTCAGATCGGTCAAGTAATGTTCATTTAGACGAAAATCTTATATACCCTACGAATGGGTTAGGCACTAGTGATGTTCATAGACTGACGGGCGGATATTTGAAAATAACTCTTTTTCGGTATCAGAAGACACCTAATGGTACGTATCCTGTGAAGTATCAAAATCCAGTTATCACAGCATTATATAACTTTCTATATACAAGTAATATATCTTGTACCACATATATTACTCCACATATTCGTGAGCATACGAGAAAATACAAATAAATAAATTCACAGTCAACAGAGCTGGTTACAGACACGGTTTCTGTTTTACAAAGGATTCCTTCAAGTTTTGTGATGACAATAATTGCAAATTTAAACTCACAAGTGTGAAATTGTATCTGACAATTTGTTCTTTCTCGTTTTTAGTAGTTTAGAGTATCACATAATAACAACATCTCCAAAAATGCATTTCCAAGTTGCTCATCTCTTAAAATATCTCAGCCAAAAATCTGCCCCTCAGAATGCAATTGTAATGTTATTACGTATATACTGCAATATATACATATATTACAGTATATACGCCAACACACAACTACACACACACACACATTATATATATATATATTATATATATATATATATATATATATATATATATATATATATATTGTAATGGGACGGTCGCACATGTCGGATGGCGACGCGAACAAAATATTTTATTGGCAGGAAATGTGCCGTTTGCGATACCTGGTAGGGCCGCTAAGTGCGCCTAGGGAACGGAGGAATGCACCTCCTTTGTTCCGCGCAACCCACGCCGGCCGCACCCTCGTGACGCATGGGGAAATACGCCTCCCGCACCCCCAAACCGAGCAACGGATTTGCCCGCGCCCAGTTCTTGGAATTTACGTGACGGAGGTTACTTCGGAGAAAGTTGCCTGGGCGCAGCTATGCCGCTGACGCCGTGATAGGACGGAGAAACCCACGGGAGCCCGCCCGGAAACTAACTCAATCGCGATGTGAGACGCGGGGGAGGAATCAACTGACCGCGCAGCTTTCCTGAGGAACCCGGGCCAAAGGACGCTCGGCCCACTTGGGTTTTGGGGAAGCGGCGGCAGCAGCTCAACTTGTTTTGGAAGGCGGCGGAAGCGAGCAGACTTGTCTTTGTACGCGGCGTAGCGAGCTGAAATAACTTTGGAATGCAGCGGGGAGAGCGCTCAACGTTTTGGGGATGGGCGGATGAGCTCTGTTACTTGTGGTTTGGGAGCCGGGGCTTTCCGGTCCTGGTCGCCCCGAATGCCCGCGCCGCCTTCGCCCCCATGCGCGGCCCGACTAAGCGTGACAGAAGCCGAAGCTCTGGGACGGGACACCACATGTGAGTGCCTGACCGCAAGAGAAAGTGAGTACGGCCGGGGCGTGAAAGACACGGCCGGCGGAGGCGAACCCGCCATGCGCACTCGGGCGCGGCCGCCGCCTGCCCGCCTGAGGGACGCCGGTGGCGGTGTGTTCGGTCGACAAACGCCGCTGGCTCTGATCCGGTGATTGGGGGGTGCCGCGAGCGGTCCGCCCACAAAGGAACCGGGGCAAGAAACCGACCGTCGCCTGCCGCCGCTCATGACCTGCCGGGCGCTGGATGCCGCCCTGGAAGCTGGGTCACGGACCCGCCCGGGAGGGCGAAAACCAGGAGCGATATGAACTCTGGCCATGCGCGGCTTTTTTTTTAGAATCAAGATTGTTTGTAAGTTAGTTGTAAAGTTTTGCTCTGGCATTGGGCTTTCAAGCTCCGCATTGAAATCAAAGAAACTGAATTAAAGTAATATTTAAAGAAAATGCTCAGTTTTCTGTCGCAGTAGTTAGGCAATGAACGCATGCCTCCGCTCTGGGAGTCTGCACACGAAGCAAGCCGCGGCAAGAGCTGAATCGCCGGAAGGAAAGCAGGTCATCAAGGTAATTCGGTTGGTTACAATATATATATATATATCTATATATATATTATATATATATATATATTATATATATATAATCATATATTACTATATAGCGTGTGGTCCACCTTTGATCTTCCCTTCAAATTTCTCCTGAACAGTTGCAGATACTGAGATGGGGTTTACTAAAACTACTATACGCAAGGGGCACATATGGTCATGCATAATATTATTCTATTGCATTTTTATAGCAAAGATATTGACCCAACTTCAATTTTTTAAATGGAACCCTATAGATTTTTTAGCTTATCATAACAAGCGTGAAGAGACGAGTTCATAAATATGCATATACCCATATGTTACATAAAAGAATTTTCGAGAAATTAAGTTTCAAAGACGCACGCCGACTGCTGGTTTCTGTAATCTGAACGAGAAATTCCGGGTGATATGCGGCAAGGCCATTCCCTTCCATTGCGTCGACCCTGCGGTAAATGTAGTGATGCAATGTGCTGAGGAGCTCACGAGAACCCGCGATTTGCTCTTTAAGACTACACCCTCTCAATCCTGGAGTCAATGTCCCCCCAATGACCCATCGCAATGATCTGAGCAAATCTGTACGTCACAAGGTACTATTTTTTAATCAGTTACAAGATTTGAGTAGTTGGTGTTGGCGTTGGCGTTGGCGTTGGCGTTGGCGTTGGCGTTGGCGTTAGCGTTGGTATTGGCGTAGGCGGTGACGGTGGCGGTGGCGAAGGTAGTAGTGTTATTATACAGTGTTCATTTATCTAAGAAGTTGGGTTTGGATTATTGCAAGTCTTAAAGCATTCATAAAAATACTGAGGCTATTTCATGTTGCTTAACGATGTTATCTCTGATACTCGTACCTTGCACCAAATTGTGTGCGGAAAACAAATTCAGATTGTTTCCTTTCGCAGCTCTGATAAGAATGGCGAACGGATGCAGGCAATGCCAGAGAGTTATCTCCGAATGCATCAAATGTCAATGTCCCTGAAATAAATGCAAAATTGTTCGAACATTTCCAGAATCGGCGAATTGAGGGCGAATTCAAAACGCGACTTTTCCACTTTTGGTGAAAAGTGAGACACTGGCTTCAATAGGGCCCGTTGCAGTTATGCGTTGTTCTATCTTATGATTTGTAACATAACGGGTTTCTTTCACCCCAGAGGGCTTCATAATAATGTGTTAATATCAGAACGCGATCTTTCCAGTTCAGCAATCAGAGATTCTAGTGCCATTATGTTTTGGCGCCGTATTATATCAAAATGAACATCTATCATTCTATAGAAATATAACTGGCTTAAGAACTGACCAAATTGATACTGAAAATAATTAGTATTGTGCAAGTCAGCAGTTAGGGGTTGCTGATCTTCATATTTGATGAAAAATGCCACATGAAATACTGAAATCAAAAGGAAATAATTAACACTCTTGTAAAAATATTTAATGACAACTTTGTTTTAACGGAAAAATACGTTTTCACCAAAAATGGACAAAAATATTTAAATTAAATTTCTAAAAGGGTCTTTTCCAAATTTTTAGCTCAACTTTCTTACAAAGACTAGATATTCTTGAATTATCTTATACTATTGTTTTTACTTTTACTAGCCACGGACATTAATCCTAAAGCAGCAGAATGTTTTAAACATAAGATACATTTTCTTGTTTTTGTCAGAACAGTCTAGAATGGGAAAATCCAATTTTGAAACTCGACCCTTCAATAAGTATTATCTGCAAACATTTAATTTTACATACGTTGATGGTTCCACGTGAGTTAGACTCTTTGTTTAGTTTTTGTTTTTTTTTCTTTTTTTGGTTAGTTTATGCATAAAGCAGTCAAAATTATCTTTCTCTTAGTCCTGCTCATGCCGGCTGAAATATTTTAGAAATCTCTAGAAAGGTATGGGCGGCCCAAACACCGCTGCGCTCGCTGAATCGTTATAAAAAAAATGCTCGAGCGGTGTAGGGCTATCTCCACACTACATAATGCATATTTTTAATTTCAAATGCAATCGATCAATTTTATAATTTCTTCAGTATTTGAAATATTAGCCTTCTTTGCGAAAGCGAATTTTGACCGTTTTATGCATAAAATAGTCAAGATAAATGTAGGATGTTGTAATTTAGTGGATTTTAAGGCACAGTAGACTGGATAAATATCTACGTAGACTGGGTATCAATCCCTCTACTTCACAAGTTCTAGAACAACACTTTCACACAAACATCCTTTCGCTCTTCTGACACTCCTCTTATAACAACACATTTTATATTGTTATATCCGCACGTTTTCTTGAGCCCCGGAGTATCCACCCCCACTCCTTTCCCAACATTAGTTGTATTAAGAATAAATGATAGCAATGAGTGATGTCGAAAAACCTGGTGACGAGGAATGTTCGCCCCTGTGTATTAAAAAAGTATTTTGCATGGAAAAATAAACAACAAACTCGACGTAAAATTCATTTTCTCAAAATAACCAAACTCCCCACACTTCTCGCAATTAGCGAAGCGAGGGCTCAAGGAAACGTTTGCGGATAATAACGAAACTTTACGACATTACGTTTACAAAAATTAATGTCAATTCAGTTTCACTGGCAAGAATCGCGAAAGCCTTTTTCCTATGTACTACTACTATTTAGCTCTCAATAGACGTTACAGTATTTTATATGCTCTCCAATAAAATAAATTGAAACTTCATAGTTCGATCTACAGAACGTAGTTTCGAAAATAAACGTTCGATAGTGCTGTTGGCAAGCAGGAATGTCCAGCGCCATCATCCTCTCTGGCCAAAGCAATTTTGGACGCGAAACTTAAAACATTAACGCGAACTACTTATATTTTCAAAACTATGTACACTCTTGGAAACATCCAAGAGTGTACATGTTTTTGAAAATAAGAGTAGTTCGCGTATTTTTTGCAATGATCGATAATGCATATTCGAATTTCTCGCACTTCTTTGTTACAATCTTTCAGAAGTTACCACGAACAATACAACGTAAACGCCGTGACCCCACAGTTTGAAATTCTCAAAATAACTTTTCATTGTTGAACGGTGTTTCTGGGTGAAAGGAACGGAAATGTTGATTGTCGAATGTGTTGGGTGTTACGCTAAAGGTGGTTTAACCCATTTCTTCCCAAGCATTGAAATACCTACTTTTTTGAAACTTCTGACTGTAATATTAAAAAATCATCCCCAGAGAGTTTAAACGCTCCAAATATTTTTGTGATTTTTCGTTTTGCCGGAATGGAATGTTGCGTTCACGCAACATTGGGAGTTTTCCGGTAAGAATGAGTCAGATCAACATTCTAAAAAATATTCTATTTTTTCAATGTAATACACAATAAAAACCCTAGCATATATTGAAAATAATTTTATTCACGATATAATGAGAAATATTCATTGTGCAAATGAACTTAACACTTTTTACATTTATAAATAATTTGACTTTTGCAAATTTTACATCTGCGACGCGCATTAGATACCTCAGGAATTATTACGTGACCAACAAGGTCTTTCTTTATAGCTTCGGGCAAACTTCTCTTGCTACAACGTCCCAGATTGAAATTCTTCATTTACTTCTTCCCTTCGGAGAAGGGTGAGTACAATTTCTGATCTGAAATCAATTTGACTTGTCTTTGCTCCAGTTGCTAAGGTGTACAGTTTCCAGGCATTTACAATAGCACTATCTATACCATTTGTAAAAAGGGGCCACCACCATTTTTGCCCCTTATTCGTACCCTGTAATTTGCAATAGCATTGTCATGCAAATCTACACCGCCCATTCCCTGATTGTGCTGAAATATGCTATTGGGCTGATGAAGCATTTCATATTATTTTTTTCCTTGCGGTTATACCGTTTCGTGTTCACAAGAGGTTCCAAAGTACCGTCATTTGTTGCCACCGTGCCATCTAACTAAGAAAATCTCGTTTTCTTTGTCCATCATGTACGAGGCCTGTCTAAAAAGTATCCGACCTTTGGCCAGAAAAAATATTTCGAATACCTGACAGATTTGGGACCCTAATCCCCTTCAAAGTAGGCCCATTGTGCTTCCACACAGCCCACCGATCCTTCCACTACTGGAAACACCTCTGGAAGTCTTTTTTGGAATGGTGTTAAGCTCCGTCGTCGCGTTCCGCATTATTTCTTCTCTACTCTCAAACCGGGATCATTTCAGTGGCGTCTTCAATTTTGGAAACAACCAGAAGTCGCAAGGAACCAGGTCTGGAGAGTAGAGAGGTTGGCAAACGGTTGTAATTCCATGTTTGGCTAAGAAAGTGTGGATCAATTGAGATGAATGTGCAGGGGCGTTGTCATGATGCAAGTGCCAGTTCTTCGCCGTCCACATGTTTGGTCTTTTGCGCCGAACTGCGTCACGGAGTCGCCGGAGAACATCTAGATAGTACGCCTTTGTCACTGTTTGTCCTTCCAGTGCGTATTCGTGATGTACAATTTTACAGGCATCGAAGAAAACAGTCATCATCGCCTTGATTTTGCTTCGCACCTGCCGCGCTTTATTCGGCCTTGGAGAATCGGGATGCTTCCATTGAGACGACTGTTTTTTGTGTTTCTGGGTCGAACCCGTACACCCATGACTCATCTCCAGTTATCACGGTGTTCAGAAACCCAGGATCATTGTTGGCGGTGTCCAGAAGGTCGTGTCCTTTTTGTTCCGGAGACAACTTCGGTACGAATTTAGCAGCCACTCGTTTCATGTTCAAATCTTCACGCAAAATTGCATGTGCAGAATCTTTACTCACTCCAACCTCTTCTGCAATCTCCCGCACTGTGAAACGGCGATCTGCCATCACCAAATTTCGCACCCTCTCAACAACAGCTGCATTCCGAGCAGTTTGGGGCCTGCCACCACGCTGCTCACTCTCGGCTGATGTGCGGCCATCTTTGAATCGGTTGAACCACTGCTTAATTTGTGTTACACCCATCGCATCTTCTCCAAACACCTGCTGAATCTTACGAATTGTTTGGCTTCGAGAATCACCAAGCCTTTGACAGAATTTGATGCAGTATCTTTGCTCAATTCGTTCAGTCATCTTGCGAGAAAACTAAATCCGACGAATACTACGAACAGCACCTTACTTAGCGACCACCAGCCAGCGAATGCAGTGAAAAAAATTCAAGCATGCGCATTAAGGTTCCTCCTTTCACCGTGCACAGTGGCGCCGCCTTAGAATCACTACTTTGCGCGGGAAAAATTAAGGGCGGATACTTTTTAGTCAGGTCTCGTAGTCATATGTTCCTTTACTTATAATAATCTCTTATGAAACGAAAATAATATTATTATAAGAGCAATTTTTGATTGTTTTTCTTGTTACGCAGTGAAAACTTTATACAGTTGTTCCCTTGTACATCCACAAAAAAAGATTTAGTCTCACGCACTTCATCACAATATAGAAAAAATGTGCGAATGTTTCACGTCTCCGAAAGCACGCGCAGTACTGCCTCAAAGCAAAAGAGAGAAGCTTTCGTAGACGATCCGTTTTGTTTTCAATTTCCAGAAGAGTCTACGAATAGATTGGACACGCTTATCTTAAAATTACGGTGACAGAAACTTCTAACACGGCAGGATATCACTGTGTCAAATACCCTTTCCAATTATACGGTTCTGTGAACTGGCGGGTATCAGATACCAAGGGCGCGTGCGCATCTCCGGTCTACTGGAAAACTCCCAACATTGCATGAACGCATCACGATATTTATTTACCTACAACATCCGTTTCAAGAATCACACACACAAGAATCAAACTTTTAAACTTGTCTTTATATAACTTATACTTCCCAGTATCATCATAAACAGTTTCACAGTTCATTAATTTTAAAAGAAAAAAAAATAGTAACCTCATGTAGTAAATTACGCTGCACAACCCGAAGAAAAAAATAAGTCAGTACCAATACACTGTTTATTAAAATAAAAATCTATTTACGAATTTACGAGTCAAATTCACAAATGCAATGTTAAAATAGTACCGTAGGAAAAAAATCATGAACCTAGCGATGCGTTCACGCAACGTTGGGAAGAAATGGGTTAAGCGAGATAAGTGTTATGTTTAGCATGCCTTTTTTTATTATATAAATCGAAATATGAGAGGTTCTTCTATGTTCTGGATGAGTTTGGATCGATTTTATCGTATAGTTTTCGCGTAACAAGACCGTAAAGTTTGCTGTTTTAACATGGGCTCTTATGGTGACCTGACAAATCTGACCTGTATTTTGAAATTGTGATACAATTAACTATTGGACATGTTTTTAAAAACTCTCTTTCTGGTAGAGACTTTTACAAATGATGGCTGAGATGAGTTAATTAGGACAGAAATTGCAGTATTACTATTTTACATAACCATTACTAATTCATGAAAATACGTGCTGTTGAAGGATAATTAGTTTATTATGCTGAAAGTTCCACTCTAGGCACAATAAAAAGCACGAGTATGTATAATACAATTATTCGAAAGTTGACAAATTATATTTTCATAAAATACGAATTATGTCTTCTAAAACTCCGCCAAAAATGTTTTTTCCTTTAATAATAGCATGCTATAATACCACTTTTCTATAAAGGTTAATTTAAAAAATCATGACAGGAACAACATATCTGATTAGCTAAAAAATTACATAAAAAATATGTAATATACAACATACTTTCTTTTATGCATTAGACAAATATTTTTAATCACCATTAACTTTTCTTTTTCTTTCGTTCCCAATTGTTTCATATCTACATTTAAAATTGAATGTATTCATAAAATAATACAGGGAAAACTTCAAGATAATGAATGATTGGAAGATCTCAATAAGGAACAGAAAAAGAGAGAGTAATATTTTGAAAAATACACAAGTTAAATGTTTTTGAGCTGCACTAATTTATTTAAATATTTTCTATCTTCATGGCCATATGAAAAAAAATCATATCAATGTTCCCCTCAATTACTGTATATCTTATCATTATTTTCTGAAATGTTATCAGAAATTTGCCCAATCAAGTTTGAAGTCTCAAAAGTTTCCCTTTGCAAAACAAACTACCTTTGTGTTAAGGGTTAAAACAAAAACTTCCTGATCTTAAGGTAATAGTTCCTTTTAACTTCAGGAACTGTTTCATAAATTCATTCATTTTAGTAAATCACAAATATCTAAACAGAAAATTCCTAAGTATGTTAAAACTATAGATTTTGGAGAACAATGTGCATATATTATTATAACTCATATTTTAATTATAAATAACTACTTTTCAGTAACAAAAAAATGGAAGTGAAATATTATCATAGGCAACTCATTTTTCACAGAAGTCCAAACTTAAATAAAATACTCTTGACTTTTAACAATTTCTAAATAACTTTTAGTAAAAGATAACTTACTAGTCTTGAAAGAGCCTTTGAACCTGCCACAATAGCACCAACAAAAAAAACACAGTGTGGAAGTAGATGTGTGGCTGATGATCTATCCAAACATGAAACGTCCAATTTCTTTTTCACTGTAAGGTATTTTAAAATAACTGCACCAATTAGAGTTTGCCATGCTTGAAACACAGTGGGGTAGGTAAACTTTAACACTGACAGTACATACTGTAAAAATAAAGAAAATCAATAAATCAGTTGAAAAATTCATTTTTCACTTACATTGTTACAAATGTTTAACATTTGTATGCACACTGACATTAATAAAAATACGTAATAAAATAATTTATTGAAATAATCGTGCTGTCTGTTTATACAACAGAAAGATAAAAATGAATTAAAGAAGGTTATGTTACCTTATTTATGAAAATTGTTGAAATAAGCAAAAACGTATAAACTGTGAAGTCAAAATATGTAGACCGAGTAATGGACATTGCTTTATTTTTACACAAATGACAGAAATTAAAAAATGATGTTACGGGCATAGCCACGTTTTATTTTATACGCCCCCACTGTCAACATGTAAACAAAACACAATCACCACTTCAGCACAGAACACTGATTTCTGACGACGGTGGCGCTGCGGCGCCTCTCGAAAATTTGTGACGTTGGCAGTCCTAACAGAGCCTCCCATATCAACATCGTAAATTTGCATAACTGTCCCCAAATGTATGGGGTTCATATAATTTATGTTCGTATAGATGAGTGGTTTTTCTGACAATCATTGATGCCAAACTAAATTTTGGGGGTACGTGCTTAGTGAATAACTGTAGAAATGAGTGTCAATCACTTTACAAATGTTGGCTATCGCTATGTATTTATGTTGTATAAGGTAGTGATACGACCCAATTTTATTCTTCTGAAAGATGACAGTGACTTTCCTGACAGTCTTACAGCCCATCTCGATCAGGTTTTTGTCCAGTTTCCCTGATCCGTTGAGCAAATGCTGGGATGGCCCCTTGTTTTGCTTCTGGACGTAAATGTAGCTTCATTATGCCCAAGTTTTGTTAAACTCTCCTTTTGCATGTAATGGTAGGAGTAGAGGTAAGGCCGAGTTACTATTTTGTTAATAATGCAAAAAAATCGTACTTGCAAATCGTTTACCGATATAAATAGGTTTTCTATAACTTGGAAACGAAAATGTCAATTTTTTTAATAATTTATTTTTATTTATTTATTTTAAACTTGCGTGTAAGTCCAATTCTATTCCACTCTTTTTAAATAGTGGTAACTTGTGGCCCCATTTTTCTACCCATCATTTACCTATTTATTTTTTTTATCGTCTCTTACATCACCCGATACAGTGAAACATAATCAGATATCCAAATAGTATCTAAACGCATTTTCACAATGGTTTACAAAGTGAGCAATTATAATACGGGTTCCACTAGTTACTACTTTTCCTTCCCAGTATAGGGAGGAATCCCCTTTATTTTTGGTCGTAAAATCCATGTTCAAGATTCTTTTAAACTGTAACTTCGCACACACCTCAAAATTATGATGTATTAGTGCTGTGCAGAAGGTTAAGATTATTGTAGAATGCGATGAGATACACACAATTTTGTACCCCTAAATTAGGATGTCTGGACAGATGGTTGGAAGTATGTCACCCATAACTCTGACAGATTAAAAGCTTTTGAGTTGATACACAGTAAACACATCAGAAGGATGACCTTGTTGCACCTTCTCACAAATTAAAAATAGTTTTAATTTTGAAGATACTTTTCGTGAAGCACCTGTGACATTATCTAAATTATCTGGA
Organism: Gryllus bimaculatus; assembly: GCA_017312745.1. NCBI lineage: Eukaryota > Metazoa > Arthropoda > Insecta > Orthoptera > Gryllidae > Gryllus > Gryllus bimaculatus. Next base: position 13,960,632 of record BOPP01000015.1, on the reverse strand, counting down.
AATGCCTGTAATTTTTTTTACTGAAATAGAAAGTTAATTTATGAAAACAGTCTAGTTTCTATTTTCATTAAACCTATGAAAGTTTAAATATTGCAAAGTTCAAATTAATTTTCAAACTTGTCCTGCATCTCCAATATTAAAATAAGACATTTTTTTCTTAATGCAATTAATCCCTCAATTTTTGATCTTTAAATAATAACTTTTTAACAAAGATGAGAAATTATTGAATAATATCCATGTAGTAACAGTAGTCACTAGTCATTTGAGAAAAAAGTTCCCACTAGAGTATCACTGTAATACACTAAAAAATAGAATTTTTGGGTTATTTTTAAGATACTTTCAACTCAAAACTTTCCAAACTTACTTCTGCTGGAAATTGAGATCTTTGCCGCTTTTATAAGCACAATTTACTATCTTCAAGGAAAAAATAAAGAAAAAATTTGGAACCAGTTTTTAGAAAATCTTGAAAATGTTGAGGCTTAATGGGAAGTATCCCCCATATAAAAATATCAATTTGTAATTCAAGGAGCCACATCAGCCAAATTCATCGGGATATATCAAGTTTGGTGAACATTCTGTGATTGGTTTACGTGCTAGTGTTGTTCTCGGAGGGACAGACGTTTTGGAAAAAAACACTGACATTCCTTTGTAAGTTTAATTTTTAGCACTAGTTCTAAAAGTGAGACGAATGTGAAACTCTGAATCCAACAAAGGAAACAAAACCATTTCATCTGATCGCATCAGCTATTACTGACCTTACTGTAACACTCGGGTAATCGGCCTCATGGCGCAACATTTTCTACTCCCAAAATAAAATGTTACTTTAACCACTCGTATCATAACTATTCTGATATCTGGATCCTCGAAACGTGTATTTCCGTCAAAATCTCGAAGTCAATTTTCGCAGCAATACTTTCAAAACTTACGATGTACAGCCTGTACGATAAAGTAATACCAACCAGCCAGGTTCTGGAAGCAATTTTCATTTAGCTATAATTATTAAATTGGACGTTTTCTGTCGTTTAAAAAGTGCGCCTAATTATGTATATCGATTATTGGTATGTACAACTGGTACAGCCTGGCGAGGAAACTGAACGTACAGTATTTGTAGTTTTTCTCATCATGAAGAAACAATGTAAAGTTTTTCATTGTATCATTCTTAATTCTGATTAGTGAAATGCATTGAACAAATATTTGATTTGTATCATGGATCTTCTTTCGCGAAGCTTCATAGCAGTCGAATGTAATTTCTATTTCTTCCGCTACTCGCGCACGGTCGTATTATGTGTAGTAATAGGTTTGGTTTCACTGGTTACACTATTCCCTGTGAATTGACATTGCAAAACTCCGGTCCAAAATATGCGTGATCTGTTGTGCGTTTGATCACTACTCATGATAGATTGCTGACATCTTTCTCACAGCAGTCGTTAGAACGTACGCACTGATTGTAATTATCATTACAAGTTGTTGAAGTACAAGCTGTGGGAATTTTAATGGTCCCCGTGTAAACATTCGCTCTTCTTAAGCCTTTATCTCCCGTGCCTAACACAAAGAGAGTTTTCTGAGCACAATGGTAAGTACGTTTATTATTCATTCAAGTTTTGCGTAATTGTTTTTTAAATATAGTACTGCGAACAGCAAATTCAATTTGCCATTTATCCTTCTGGTGTTCAAATCTTGCACTATCAGAACGTTCTTTTTTTGAGCGATGAGAAAGTTAGTTTACTATCTGTACTTTTAATAAATTCATAAAATTTCTTAGTTGTGATAGTTCGAGTTTTTAATTAATTTGATCATGTGAAAAACGTTCATTACATTATCACATCCCACAGTTCTATATATCACATGTCATGTTTGTAGTTTTAACTTCAAATAGTTACCACTATTTGAAGTTTTAAAAGTGTGTGCCGAACATTTGTTGAAGCATTATGATTATAGACATTTTTCTGCTGACAGTCCAGATTTTTAAGACCGTGTGAAGGATGATTATTAAAAACAATAATGATCAATTTGAAAACTAGTTTGTGATGCCATTCTGCAGCTCAGTAGAGAGAGATTATAAGCATTATTAATTTCGGCTAAAAAATACCATAGTTCTGTAGTTAATAAGTTGAGAAATTGTGAGGTAATGGCTCAAAGATCAAGGTCCATGCTGACAAGTGAAATATGGATCAAAAGTTTGAGTGGATCATTACCTCTTAAATCTGCAAGGTTGAAGGATCTGTTGCACTTAGCTATATTATTTTTCGTTAACCTTGATGCACGGACTTTCCACCATGTATTTATTCGTGGGTGGGTGCAGAAAGAAGGTAGTGTCATCAATCTTGCATCTCGTAGATGACAGTATCTAACTAGCAAGAACAATCGCATTCCTATTTCTTCAGTTCACTATATATGAAAACTAGTTTTCTCCTCTGTGTCATAATATGGGATTAATGTTACATATTATTTAACTTTTAATTTTTGCCATTATTTTTAAAGTTGAGTAGTGAACGTATGAATTTAAATTCTGAAAAAGTAGTCGTATGTTAATCTGAACCTTTTAGTTGTTTCTGTTAATGTATTAAGGATGTTTAGTTGAATTCCTACTTTTTTTGATCAGTAATCAAATTGGTAAGAAATATGTACAAATGAATTACCATAGACTTCAATTTGTTTAGTTTGAATTGCAAAACATTGCCTTTTCTAAACTACTTACTGTTTATTTACTAAATGACTTGACCCTGTTCAAGGGTAATGATTAATTGGAATACATGCATATTTAATATATGATTTTGGTGTACAATTTAAAAGTTATTCATTTATTTGTAAAATGTTAGTAGTGTAAACGGTACAGTAGTCAAGCTTATACCAAATACAAATATAATGTTTATATTACTTGGCTTTTAAATACCATAACCACAAAAATGAACAAATAATTTTAAGTAAAGTTAAATATTTCAGATTTTATTTCACATTGTTTCTTCTAATAATTTTAATTTTTTTTATGTGTATGTATATAATGTTAGTTTAATATTTCTATTCTTTGTGTGTAATGTATATCCTCAATTTTATTTTAAGGATGTATTTTTAATGATAAGAAGGAAGAAACTTACAATATTCACTGATGCCAAAGACACAACTTCTGTCCGTGAACTAAAGAAAATAATAGAAGGTGAGGTGTCCCATGTTGTTTGCTTCATAGTATAAGTTAAAAGTTCCTACAGGTTTATCTTTGTAATTGAACTGAATAACAGAATATTTCTCCATTGAATATGGTCTATGTAGTCTTGTGTAGCTCATGGAAGTTTTGTTTTTAAAAATCAATTTTAAATCCAGAGGCTTGCTTAGATCAATTTGCATGAAACAATAACTTTTGTCAATGTGAATAATGGTCGAGGTCAGTAGTCATCTATAATGCTCATTGATGTCTTTGTGGAAGCTTTAAGTCTTCTTTCCAAGCGCTTAACAATCATTACATCGTTTTTGCAAAAAATAGAAACAGTTCAAAATTAAAGGTTACAAAATATTTATGATTGAAATATTTTGAAGATCCCTGCAATATTTCTACTCCCGCAAAAATGATATGAAACTTTGGGGAACATTAAAGGTTTATCAAAATAACTGTAACCACGTATAAAAATTACCACTCATTAATGAGCCCCCAAACCCTCAAAAAATTAGAAAAAGGATATGTTGTAGATGATCCTTGGGAGCCTTGGTACGTGGATAGGCAGTAGGATGAATTCTGGGAGTCATTAGAGCAGTGATTTTCATGGTTTAACTGCTGAGTTTTGATGGTGTAGAGCATTCTTTAGCTATTATATTATAGTATATTAATCCTTATTCATAATGCTCCCTTGCTTGATATGTAAGTAAATCTAACAATATGCACAGTATTGTAACAAAACCTGTTCATGGAATAATGATCTCTATCAAGGTTGTCCAACTGGTGGCTCGCAAAAGGATATTTGTCAAAAGTAATCCCTTGCATCCACGTGGAGCGAGAAAATTGCACATGATGCGTGTGTAGGGGTCAATGCCTTTAATGTAATAATAGGTTACGTTTAGATTTAAGAATTATCTCTAGTAAATACAGAAGTTCATAATTGTCCCAATGTGTTAAAATGCATTATGCTGTTACGGTCTGATATCACGCATGGTTACACGCCACCTCTGTTTCTGAGCAGACTGGCAAAATGCTGAGAACAACAGTATGGGGAAGTCTGATGTAGATCACCCGAATAATGTAAATGTGGCCTACAACCATATGAAAAGTTTTAGTTGTGGCCCTTCAGGCCTTGCAAGTTGGACACCCCTGATCTTTATTATTTGTCTAGTAGTAAAACTCATAAGATGAAGTAACATGTAGTGTTCCTGCTTGTCCTGTAAAATTCATAAGACGTTACGGGTATTGTTATTTGGCCAAATATTTCAATTATATACTTATTGTATTACTTTATTTTCGTTATACTGAATCAAACTAAAATGCCTTTTAGTAAAAACATGATTCAAAGCTAAAATAGTGTGCTTTATATCACTGAATTTTCTTAAAATTAAATGGAAAATTTTTCCTTTTGTTATGATGTCAGTTGTATCCTTATATTAATCACACATTGTCAAAGCTTAGTCCCTTATCTTGTATTTTTTCTTGAATTATTACATTTTTTACTTGTGGGAAATTTATTTCTGGAGTTTGTTTGCAGGTATCTTGAAAGTTCCTCCAAATAACCAGCAACTTTTCAATAAAGATAATAATGTAATGGAAGATGAGAAAACATTACAAGAATATGGTCTAACTTCCAGCACTGCAAAGGCACAATGTCCAGCTGCTGTGGGTTTAGCTCTTAGGTAAGATGAATGAGGCATTGATGGCATTGATGGAATGAGGCAATTAATAATTCACATTTTTCTGTCCTAGATCTACTGCCTCCCCCCCCTCATGACCATGTTTGCATGTGCTCACACTCTTTTTTGCACACACAGGAATCCTTCAAAAAATTAATGCATATTTTCTTTATAAAAGGCTACTAGTTCTTATGGTGATTAAAACCATTGAGAATTCCCATTTAAAACCTAAAAATTATGGACATAGCTTATTTGGATTAAGACAAGATGTTTAAGCTACACTCCTTGGCCTGGACTCGAGAGTATTATTTCACTTATTCATTTCAAGCAGACTACAAGGATGTGTCATAGTGCCATTACTATTTGCAAACCAGTTACCTCAAATCAATTAACACTGACACAAATTATACACGCATGTGCAGCGCATTCACTAAAGTTAACTTAAAATTATTTACAGACTAATTGCTAAAGGAATCATGAGACACAGTTTATAACCCTGTTGACACTTAAAAAATATAATCTATTTTTGTTCAAAACTTTCATTTCAATTTAACGCATGCTTTCCTCTGAAAAGATAAAAACTTATTTCACAAAAAGAGAATACTTGGATCACACAAAGTATAAGAACATCATGTAAAAACAAACATACTCTTTACTTTATTTTAAGAAAGGTAATAGTTCAGGCAAAAATTATAAAAAATAATCATGATATTTTAAACAATAGTTTAAAAAACCAAAGCAATGTCGAATATCGTAAAAAATACGACCACATCATGTCGTTACTTAGTAGAGAATGTTGTTTTAAAAGATAATGAAAGAGAAGCCAGTAGTCCGGAAAAAGTGGCAAATCTCTTCAACCAACACTTTTCTAGAATTGCGGCTCGACTCACAAAGGAACTAAAACCGTCAAATTCAACAGTTACCTTCTCAAAAAAATTTTGACAAGATTTTTATATCCGAAACTACTTCTAATGAAATCTTATGAAGTCAGTATACTAAAAAATATAAATTCATCTGGTTTAGATGACTTTTTGGATTGTTTATTTAAACTTGTTACCTGCCTTTATACACCCGTTAACTCACACTCAATGCTTATGCGCAGGAATATTTCCAGATATTTTTTAAAAGCAAAAATGAAGCCACTTTTTAAAACAGGAACCAAATATGAAATTCAAAATTACTGACAAATGCCTCTTTTGTCAGGTTTCTCTAAAATCTTAGAGAGGCTTTTCTATACGCGAATAGAAACTTTTCTCAGGAAAAACTAAGCGTTTTCGTCTCGCAACACAGGTTTAGAAAATTAAAATCTGCAGAAACTGCCATTGGAATATTTTTAAATCTTTCAAAAGCTTTTGACATTATTGACCATAACAACTTGCTAACAAAATTACCTTCTTATGGAATTTGTGGTATCGCCCTAGATTGGATAACCTCGTACCTTAAACATCGATCTCAAAGAGTAGAAATACCATACTGACACGAAAGGACATTATTTACTGATCTTTCAATTCTTTACCAATTGAATATGGGGTTCCACAAGGCTCGATCTTAGGTCCTATCCGCTTTCTGTTATACGTAAACGATATGCCATCGTCTATTAAAAAACGTAAGAGAGGATTATGTTTCTCGATGACAAGAATGTTCCTTCCAAAAAAGAAACAATAAATAGTATGATTTTAGAACTTTCAAATTAGTTTTGAAATGACAAATTAATAGTTAATGAAGGAAAAAGTTTCAATGCATTTTTGCATTTCAAATTAGCAATTGCATGCTCCAATGAAAATGAATAATATGCAATTAGCTGATGTTCAGGTAACAAAATTTCTAGGTCTCTCAATTCAGAGAAACCTCAAATGGAATGTACATATAACAAAATTAAATTAAGTTCATGATGTTTCGCATTCAGAATTCTTTCAAATTCTGGCATGCTTCATGCTGATTATATTTTGCAAATGTACATTCCTGCCTGAGATATGGCATAATATTCTGGGGAAATTCATCATGTAGAGCTCAGACCTTTAGATTGCAAAAGAAAATTATTCGAATAATGTAAAATGCCAAACATGTGATCCCTGCAAGCCTCTCTTCTTTGGATTTACAATCTTACCACTGCCTTGCCTATTGTTTACGAATCTGTAATATTTGTCAAAACTTACTGACTTAATGGTGGGAACATATTTTCATGCAATACCGATATTTATAATTACACACATCGTAAAAATCACGGTCTTAAAGTGTCAGTATCAACAGCTCACTATCGGAAATCCACATGCAATACACGTACGTTACTTTACAAAACACTGCCAGATGACATTAAACAATTGAAGTCAGTTCACAAATTTATGTTAAAAGTAAAATCTTTTCTGCTGCACAACTGTTTCAATACAATTAGAGACTATATTGATTATCAAAAAGAAAAACAATGTTTATTTTAACAAAAGAGTGATATATAATGAATTAGTTTACATTTGTATTGTATAATTTTTTTTAAAAAACTTAATATGTTTGTAACAAATAATGTACTTCAGATTCCAGGTCAATGACCCCCATCTCGATCAGATTTTTGTCCAGTTTCCCTGATCCATTGAGTAACTGCTGAGATGGCCCCTTGTTTTGCTTCTGGATGTAAATGTAGCTTCACTATGCGCATGTTTTGTTGAACTCTCCTTTTGCTTGTAATGGTAAGAGTAGAAGTAAGAGCGAGTTGCTATTTTGTTAGCAATGCAGAAAAATCATACTGGCAATTTGTGTACCGATGCAAATAAGTTTTCTATAACTCGGAAACAAAAATGACTATTTTTCAAATATTGCCAATATTGCGATTTTTAAAATTTATTTTTATTTACGTTAAACGTTTACTCATCTTTCAACTATTTATAGTTAAAATGACAGGAAGGGATTCTGAAACTCAAAAAACATGCACAGATAATCTTTGCCCCCTACGTCATATACAGTTTTTACTGTTTTTTTTGACTCAATAAATCTAAATCTAAGTTATCCTCAAATTTGGAATTGTTGTGCTAATGATACAAAACTCGTTGCTAATCCTTATACTGCACAAGAAGACTTAGAAGAAAGATCTTGTTACAGTGGCAAATAAATTTGGAAATTTGTTACTTCATCTGAAAACAGGCAAATTCCTATATCTATAGATTGATAAAAATGTTCTCTAGCTACTAAATATTAAAAGATCTATCCTGACAGAGAAATCAAGCAAAGGGACTGGCATTTTTTGAAGAGAATTCTTCAAAGTGGAAAGTAAAGTTAACAATTAAACGAAGAGAGTAAACACTGATTTGAATCTAACAAGGAATGTCTTTCTGAACTTGCTTTCCTCTTAATGACTAGGTGTAGGGTTTCAATGCAAAATCATATTTTTATCCTGTAGTGACACTTGTATGTGCATGAAACACCCAATTTCCAACTTTTAAATATGATTTGATGATGCTTATTTTACCCATTTCATTATTAAGCATTATGTTTCTGCAAATTGCTAATTATTCTACATATTTTGCAAAATAGCTTTTAATTGGTCACCTGTCATAGTCTTGGCCTGTCCAGCCAGTGCCCAGGCACATTTTGTTGACCTGTGTTAAGTATCACCTCTAACGATTTTGGACTTAAATAGAATAAGAAGCAGAAAAGTGGAGATAACTTGATTAATTTTCTTCCTGCAAATAGACACAATGCCAGATTGTTTCAGAGAAATCTAATATTACTTAATGTCATAGGAGAATTAACTTGTTTTTAAGGGAACAATTGAAAATTTTATTAAATTTTTTTGTATGATGTAAATGGTTTGCTTTGTCCATTTCACAGCATTCTTGTGAAATTAGTTATCTCCTGTGTGGAAACTGGTCTAGAGCTAGCAGAGCAATTTATTTGTGTGAAAACGGTGTGAAGGAATTTCACTCTCTTTGGACAACACTGCTCTAAAGTTTTGACAGGATATGTTTGCATAGTCAAGTATGGTTTGTTTACAGACATAGTGGAATTTTGGTCGGGAATACCTTGTTTGAAGTTAGCTCTTGTAAGGAAATTTTAGGGAATTCTTGAACAGGAAATATCACAACACTCCAATGTCAGTTTGACAGGACATAAAAGGATAGCATTGAGGAAATTCAATCAGTTCACAATGCATCATGGTGGAGTAATGTTATTGAGGGTAGCGTAGGGAAAATTTGATTAGTTTTACGCACATCGGCATGAAACCCCATAGAACTGACAAGTGAAATCTATGTTCTTTTAGACATGTCGCAACGAGAAAACCAAAAAGAAGACCATTCAAAAGAATTTTGATTGGTTCTAAACACTTATCCAGGCGGCGAAATGCAGATGGAAATCCACCATAGAAACAAATTAGATCCCAGAAAAGTGAAATGTGAAAGTGAATCATATGAACACAATTATTAGCTCATAAAAATAATAAACCAGTCAAACCAGTTCATTATTGCAGAATATACAGCAATATTAGTAAATATAAATGTCAGAATTGGCTTTTGGATTATCAGCACCCATGTGTAAAAAACCGACTCTCTGAGTAGGTGAATTCAGTTTGCATTCCAGTTGAATCAAATTCATAAGTAGAAGTTGTGGCATGGCTCATAAACTTAAAGAAAACTGCAGAGTCTACATATACACTAAATCGGATTTAATCTGGATTCCTTAAAGGAATAACCAAATTAGTCAGTTCTGATCGGGATACATTAAATAGGGAAGCTGATTAAAACTAGTTGGTTCTGAACAGGATTGGGAAACAGGCCAAAACGATATCTGATCTCGACCCAGTGTCCATTGAAATTCCTGGAAAGATAACTAGACATTTGAATTAGGATGTCTTGATGGGAAGAATGACCAAAACTAGTATTTTCTAAAGATTTCCTTATATAGCAACAGTTGGCTCGACAAGGCTCGTGACCTGCATACAGCTCTTGAGTCTGCCCCATGGCGTTCATGTAACAAAGTTGAAAGTAAAAAATAAAACTGATAATTAACTGAAAACTCGTGTCTGAGCCAGTCAGCATTTTTTCTTCAAAAATTTCTATCATTATTTCATTTATCTGTGTATAAAGTAGATCGTTAACATATCTTTTTTAACTATTTACATTCGTGAATCACGCTCGTAGTTATTATTAAAGCTTGGAGTTCAAAAAGACCCTAGTTACTCGTATAGTATGTGTTAGAAAAAAGACTGCTTAAGTTGTCTAATGGAACAAAATGATTGTGTAGAGTAAAAATAGTTTCTTCATTTTTTATAAAAAGTTCTCATGTACAAACCGTTAATCTGTTAACAATGAGGTTCACCTTAAAACAGCATCGTGAATTCTCAAAATTAACTTTAGTGGTCATCCTTGTTATATAGTGAGCCTGCGTTCGCCCGTCACTCGCGTTTAGAACAGTTCCTGTCCGCCAATCGAGAAGTGTTTTATTCGACGCGTCACGTACCCCTGATAGGAACTGATTATTTGTTTCGGGATCCATCTAGAAGATTTTCAGAAATTTGGCCAAAAACTTTTTGAGTTTCTTTAGCGCTGCGATCTAGCGGTAGACACGAGAATCATGTTCCCCAGCGCCAAGGAACCCATACGTCGAATGACTCGAGATTGTATCGCCCTGACTTAGCTGTTCAGTTGGCGATGCAGGGCTTAAATAACTCGGAAGGAAAAGGTTAATCAGTTTTGCCATCACTTCGAATAATTCTTTGATCCCGGTGAATCAGCTGATAAGTCACGAGTACTTAATTTACAACTCTCGACGGAAGTATGTTAGGGATTAATAATATTCAAAAGAAACGATTTGTGGGCAAGTTTCGTATAAAATTGTAATTAATCGCTGATTTACGGCAGCAGTTAAAAGTAGTTTTTGTTGCTTTTGTTCCTGTAAAATTAAGTGTTCATGACTTATCAGCTTATTCACCGGGTCAAAGAATTGTCGTCTTACAGAATAGTTTTGTTGCGCGTAGCGTGTATGATAGTCCTCATGGGATAATAAATTTTTGCATCGGTAAACAAACTTCATACTTTTTTGTATTGCTAAAACAATAACTTACCCGGCAGTACTCCTACCACTACTAGTAATAGGTGAGCTCAACAAAATCTAGGCCGCTTGTTACACGAGCGTTGCGCTGACGCGCGTCACCTAACACTGATGACAGCTGCGTCGATACCTGCGCACACTCGTTTCTTAATGCGGTCGTATATTGATATTATTTTCTCCGAAACGGCACACTAGCGCCCATGACGACGTGCGTTGTTTCAACAACTCAAGCTACAAGTTAGGTCAAGATAACCTGCGTTTTCTAGCTTTCAATATGCGACGCGCATTATGACTCGTGTGCTGACGCGCGTCGATGCTGCTGACGTCGTCAGCGTTAGATGACTCCCGTCAACGCTACGCACAAGTGACACAGGTCTAATGCTTTTATAAATCTTTGATTCCCCGGAATTCCAATATTTCCTTTAAATGCGCCGAGTTTTATGCAATGTAGATGAACATTATGCAAAGCTGTACCTGATTGCCCTGGATAAATTTTCTTCTTTAAAAATATTTATTAGTTAATTTCTAACAAAATATTGCTGTAATTGTAAATCATTACAAACGAACTTTTTTGGTAGAAGTTAGTTGTTTGTTACTGACAAAGTATTGAATTTACATGAAATTACCCTAATTAAATCTAGCCCAAAGTGGAGAAAGCTTATTGGAGTATGGTTCATTAATTTGTTGTCAGCATTGTTGTGTATGTAATGTAAATGTTATGTAATGTAGTGCAGTAGTTTAATATATTTTCCAATTTAATTTTTTAAAGTTTTGTTTAGTAGAATCTGATAATATGGTATTGCAATATCTGGATTAATTGTTAATATTATAGTTAAGAACTCTGCATGCAGTCTACGTCTCAGCAGGATGTAAAATGTGTGTTTGTGCTTACATGTATATTGAATCTGTATGTACATACATCTTGTATGAATAAGTAAATATATTAAAAATAAAAACAAAATAATTATGGTTTACTAAACTGGATTGGACAGAATAATGGGTAAGAGGAATTGGGTATCGTTTCCTTGCAAACATTTTAGTTTTGAAAGTTTCCTCCAGCGAGTTTTCTCTTCTCTTCCTATCGAAGCGTCAAGGGCTGAAATTTTGAAGAAAAAGAAAGGGGGTGGGGGAAAATATTTTCAACCTTATAAGTATGTTGAGTCTTAATTAGATGTTTGTCATTTTCCCTCAATCATTTATTATGTAAATTATGATTGACTCATTGTTTGTGTTTAAAATTTTATTGTAAATCCATAATTCTTGCATTGATGTGGCCAATTTCATAAGTTTATGTATTTTTTTCCATTAAATATAAATTTGTTATGTTTTAGGCAAGAAAATGGAGAATTTGAAACCTTGGATTTGACTCCATTTTCTTCACCGCCTGACTTACCAGATGTAATGAAGTCTCAAGAAAGTAATGGGCAAGAACAAGCTTCTTGAGCAGTTAACATATTGTTTAAAAATCTGGCCTCTTCATTGGTTTTACAAATACACACCAAAGAAAGGATTTGTGTAGCTAGAAAAATTATTACTGTCAAAATTCTGCCATTAAATGTTCTATAGTTTATTTATTTTAATCTTCATGAGGTGTGTGTGTGTTGCCAGCTTGAATTCATGTTCAGAATTATTTTCCTTAAAGAAAAAAAATATTTGTGAAGTCAAATTGAAAGTGATATTTGTTTAAAAAAAGAATAAAAGAATCATCAGTTTGGATGAGTTCTTGCAGTTGCATTTTCCCATTGTAGTTTGATTACATTTGTCATTGTAAAATAAAATATTGTTATGTAGCAACTAATTTTTTAAATGCATTATGATTTTTGTTGAAAAAACTGACTGACTATTTGTTACTTCTGAGTCCTCTCCCATCTTTCTGAGAATGTATTTTCTACAAGTGAATTTACGTTTTATAACTTGGTATCTTTTTTTGATATATTAGTCTAAAGTAAATATTGTATTTGTCAGACAAAAGCAATGCTCAAGTCCATATTTGATGTATGAAATCGCAAGAATCAAATGCTTAACAACTTTTTCTAAAGATTGATCAGTGTGAGAAAATGTTCATTGCTCTTTTCTTGCATATGTGGCATACAAAATTCATGAATAGTACTTTCAATATCTATTTAAATTTTTAGGAGTATGGATTGTGACGGTGAGAAGAAAGGAAAAATTTTAGGTGTTACTTTGATTATACTTTTAACCATGTTTTTATACTCTGTGGATTTTCACATTCGTAGTTTTCTTGTCTTTTACTACAGACATTGGGAGTAATATATAATATTCTGATGTAAATTTCTGTATTTTATCATTTTATGCATTTGTCTGTTGTAGAAATCATTAATTTATCTGTATAAAAAATAGTATTCTTGATGCTAAAATCGAATTTCAGTTGAGCAGTTTTCTCTTTATCCACAACAAATATACCAGGTTAGATGAAAAAAATATTTGTCTAATCCTAAGAGTTCAGTTTCATTTCTTATTTTCACTATTTGTAGCAAATCTTTCAAAAAAAGATCAAACTAAACTTGTTTATTAATCGAGAAATGGTCAAACCTGCTTCGTATTCATTTTACTGGTGTTAATTTGTAAATAAAAATCATAATTTGCTTCCACAATTTATATTAAACATTCACAGAATTTCAGACAAAAATAAAACACCCTGAAAGTTGATTGTATAATTTCTTAAAAACAATATCTTAAAAATGTGCATGAAAAATAGTAGTTTTGAAATGTTGGAACATGTGCCTTGTGCAATGCAAACACGATTGGGATGCTTGTTAGGACGAGTCTCAGTTGCATTCCTATGTCACTGTTTAGATGTGTGAGAACAGGATTCAAATTCGTTTTGAAAAAATAATTATATTTTTTGTAATATTTGTAGTCACATGTGCTTATAACTTTGTTCAAGTTGGCAAGTTTTAAAAGACATATTACAGCATGAACTACACTTGAGTCTTATACAATTTGACTGCTATTCAGAAAAAGAATATTGCCTGGCTATTGGGTGTATATGAAGATATTTTGAACTTGAGTGATATTGTTTTAAGTCTGAGTAATCTTGTTAAGTTTTATGTCATTAATTTTTCTCAGCAATGGTGAAATTGGGAATGTCCACAATGTCAAAACATGTACATGAATAAAACTTTTACAACCACATGTTAATTGAATAATTTATTCATATTCAATGTAGTAAGAGTCATGGAATTGCACTTCCTGAAATGGGGATAGCTTTTAATATTCACACACTAAACCCTAGCTATTGTATTTGCAATTGTCTGAAATATGAATATTGACTTCATTTCTTGTCTCAAATTAGGGGTCAAGTAGTTGATAGAGGTCTATTAGTGACTTACTTTATCATGCAGAATTGTTTGCCTCATTGTGAAGTGACAAATTTTCAAAGCACAGGAAATTAAAAAATGTATGTTGCAAGGCTTCTCCAATGAGAAATCTTTTGTAGCCAGAGAGTAAAATGTTTTATTCTCCTCCTTGAGTTTTACAATTTTTCACTGTTCATATTTATTTAAAGTGATTATGACCTTGTTAAGATCTCAAAGAATTTTTTCAAATAAACATTTAAATTACATATCTGGGTACATAAGGTATTTAAAAGTGTATAATGCTCAAGTAAAAAAGAGAATTTTAATTTTTTAACACCATTTGAAGTAATGTGCATGGTTACATTTAACAGGTACATAAAATCCAAAATAATTTATTTTCATACTATACAATTAACCTTTTTACTTTCTCGCTACCGTTTACGCAGTAGTTATGCAATGCAGCGGGGAAAATGGCGAATTTTCGGCAGGAAAACTCTTATTGCCGAGCCCTGGCAACGTAGTGGATAAATCCATTGGCTAAATTTAGAAAAATATCCTCTTACAAATGGTGTATCCAGAATCCATTTTTTGTGGGCCATGGTCCCGAAAAATCGATTTACGTCATAGCGTCTGAAAAACGCTAGCAGCTAAACTTTAGCTACCATATAACTGCATTCAACCAACGTCATCTTGAATTGTCTTTGTTGAGGGCGTTAAGAATAACACCTCTCAGATTAAGATCTACAGCAGGCTCTCGCAACCATTCCCAGTCAGCAAAGGTCTTCGTCAGGGTTGTTGTCTTTCCCCAACACTGTTTAAAATATATCTGCATCAAATTTTACAGCAGTGGGGGAAAAAATGCAGAGTAATGGGAATGACGATCGGAGAGGATAAATTGTTTACGATATATATTGCTGATGACCAGGTAGTAATTGCAGAAGATGCAGACGATTTGAGTTTCATGATCCGTAAGCTCAATGAACACTTTTTAAAAGCAGGACTTAATATTAATATGGACAAATCTGAATACCTGGCAGTTGGTAAAAATGAAATAGAAGATCTTGTGGAAAATGGAGCAAAAATGAAAGGGGTAAACAAATATAAATACCTTGGTGTACTTTTTAACAATAAGGGAAATAGCCATGACGAAATTGAGAGACGAATAATCTTGGGGAGAAACGTGACACAAAGTATAAACTCTGTCTTATGGAACAAAACCATCACTAACACTACTAAAAGACGTCTTTACTCCTCGCTAGTTAAGAGTGTTACAACATACGGTTCAGAAGTTTGGGAGATCGATAAAAGAACAAAAGGGAAGTTGCTGGCCCTTGAAATGGACTACTGGCGTAGAAGTTGATATTATAGCAGACGTGACAGAATCATTAACGACGACATAAGAAAGAAAATGGATGTCAAGAAATCTATCCTTGACGAAATAGAGAAAAAAAACAAATCGTCTGGTACGGTCATGTTATGCGAATGACAGACAAAAGATGGCCAAAACGAGTCCTGAAATGGGTGCCAACAGAAAGACAGAAGAGAGGAAGACCCAGACTTGCATGGCAGCAGGAAGTGCAAGAGGCTATGACGGCAAGAGAAATGCCAGATGATCTATGGTCCAATAGAGAGGCATGGAGACTGAGAGCGGAGAAACGGCGACAGCTGTAGAGCAACTCCGTACTATATATATATATATATATATATATATATATATATATATATATATATATATATATATATATATATATATGAGGGCATTGGTTCAACTTATGTCACATATTTCATAGGCCTCTAGACCGACGCTGTGACGTCACATAGGTAGTCATCGCGGCAAACGTCTTTCGCCGGCTGCTCACTGCCAATTAGTTTTAGGTACCTTCTTCGACGCCTTAATAATTATATTTTACAGACAGGAATTTTCGAATATTGCATTTCATTTAATTAACAGTTAATTTGAACTAAAAAGATGTGAACGATTTTTAATTTAAAGTATTGCCATATTTTTAAATACTATGCCTCTCAGAATGGCACATATCATTCAGGCAACTAAATGAACCTGCATGCGTAACACATTTTCTACAACAGACAAATTAATTGCTTGATTATCTTGATTTAATCAGTTGTTTCTTAAGCACTTCAAGAGGTAACCACTGTGAAAAGAAAAAAGTTTTCAGTGGGTTTCCCGTGGACGTTCATAAACCGCCTGCCATTAAGCCTGATGTTTTGGGTGACATGGGTTAATATATACAAACATACACATACACACACACACACACACACACACACACACACACACACATATATATATATATATATATATATATATATATATATATATATATACCTTTGACAGCAACAACAATGTTAACTCTCTTGACTGAGGAGTACGACAAAATTATATCCCTATTCCACACAGAATCTTAGGTAGAACACGTTATTGAAAGGCTTACTTACTACAATTATTTGCAGTTCAATTCTCCTCGTCAGGATTGCACAAAATTGAGGAAGAAAGAACAACACAGTTTTTCTCGTAACATTAGAATAAACTGTATTACCGGCGTACAAGGTTCTTTCAGTTGTTTTGTTGTTATCTAGATTTTACGCGAATAAGCAAATTTACAATCACAGCCTTTCTGCTGCTGCGCTATCGTTCAAGTCTCTGTCGGCTCCCAATCGTTTTACAAAATTTCTGTTACCTTTGACAGGCGCTCAATGCGCAGCTTACAAACCGTTCTGCGTTGCCGTCGTATGACCTTGGCCCAATTCCGGCTACATCGTAGCTTCGCTTCCTCGCAGACCAGCCGTCCGCGATGTCGCTAGAAACGCTGTCTTCCCTTTCTCCTGCCACCAGATCCACGTCCAAACTTATTTCGTCTCTTGACCACGCCCCGCCCCGGAACCCTCGCCTCTGCTTCTTTCTTCGCGCTCTTCCTATGCGGCATGCCGACGCGTATTTCACTGTTCTCACGCGTGTTTGCTAACGGCGTATCGGTTTTCTGGCGTTCTTTACAACCCATAATCGTGTAGCTAACTGCACGGTTCTACTGACGCCTCTCAATAGCTCACAGTTCTCGCTCGCGCTCTCCCATTCCGCCTCGTATTAGCCATTCTACTACTTTCCACGGTCTTTATGCAATATTGCACTTCGCCTAGTTGATCAAAGTTCGGAAGGATGAATCTTCCGCTATCGAACTATTCTTTCGCCTGAACAATTTCTTCACACCGTACTTTCTGCAAAATTGCGTCTCACAATCCTCACATCTAGCTCTCTACGCACGTCCGAACTCTTCGACGTCCCGTACAAAAGAAAACTGCCATCTCTAATTACTACCGCTCTGCCTGACCGCACTGGACCTCTCACCTCGACGTCTGGTTCAGAAAGAAGGCATATCAGTCAGCTGCTCCGCATAAAATTAGTTAGCATTCCATGATATATTTAGTACGAGAATTGAATTGAATTTTAATTTATATCTTTATTTAATTTTTAGAAATATCTTAATGTGCATTGTATGATTATATACATATCCTGACTTGTCATACATGGTGTATGGGGTATTGATGTGACATATATATGCATCTTAACATAATTCTAAAAATTAAATACAAGACAAATTGAAATTCAATTCAGTTCTCGTACTAAATACAATATCATGGAATGCTAATTAATTTTATAGACGGTAGTGTATGAAGGCTGAAGTTAAAAATCAATAATAATTTTAAAAAAGGAAAAAAAAGGGGAAAGTCTTCATATATTCGTGTCTGGGCTGGGTCCGTCCTTTATATCCAACAACCAGTTTTGGAGGGTTTCATAACATGCAACAGAAAATGCAAAAAATTATTTGTACTATTTTATATTAGAATGTATGGTTTAACAGGAAAGCTTCCAGTTTATTTTTGAATGTGTGTCGAGTTTAAGCTTTTAAATTCGCTAGGGAGTTTGTTATAGAGTGTTAGCTAGTTATAGAGTGTAGCTTCTATACGGGTAGTTTTTTGAAAGAGTGAAGTTTTACTGCGTGGAACATGCAGATTTCTTTCTGTCTGGTATCATAGTTCTGAACGTCTGTGTTTGGAGTAACAGTGTCCTTGTTTCCCATAAGTGTCTTCTTCGTGAAGATTAATATTTCAAATAAATGCATGCATGGAAGTGGTAGTGTTTGCAATTTTTTAAACAGAGGTTTGCAGGACTCATGTTTGTGAGTGTTACTCATTGTTCTCAATATTCGTTTTTGGATGATGAAAGTGTGGATACTTTCTGGGGAATTTCCCCAGAATATTATTCCGTATTTTAGGTGCGAGTGAACATTTGCAAAGTACACCATTCGCAGTGTATCTAAGTTAGAATTTGACTTAAGGATGCATACAGCATAACATGACTTGGTAAGCTTGTTTAGTTCTGTGATATAGGAGTTCCATTTTAGATCATCTTGAATAGTTAATCCAAGGAAAGTTGTTTTGGGGCTATTTTTACAGGCATGTTTTTTATCAATTGTGCTGAAGCCTTTTCTTTAGAGCGGGTTCCGAAAGTTTAGGGAGACAGTTTTACCAGTGTTTATGATGAGTTTATTTTCCTGGAACCATTTTACTAGTGTCTCTTGGGCTGTTTTTGCTTCTTTTTGTAGAGTATGTTGGGTATTTGTTTTAATAATAATGTTTGTGTCATCTTCAAATATGTCCGTTTTGCTCTTTTGTAGGGTTAGGGACATGTCATTGATGTATGATAGAAATAGTATGAGGCTTAGGTTTGATCCTTGTGTCACTCCATAATTTATCGTTATAGGTTGGGAAAAAATGAGTAAAATCTTTTTATCTCTAACATGCTTCATTGTGACTTCTTGACAACGATTTGAAAGGAAAGATTTAGCCCATTGATGTGCAATGCCTCTAATTCCCAAAGTTTCAAATCTGGATAACAGTATATGATGGTCAATAAGCTTTTGATAAATCCAGATGGGGATATCTTTCTGATCTAGAGCAACAAGTTAGAAAGGTGAAGCATTTAGAAAGGTGAAGATAGCTGTGTGTAGATCTACCATTTCTGAATCCATTTTGGGCCTCTGTCAATGTTTTTTGAATTGAGAAAATTTTTGAGTTTATCATTAAAAAGCTTTTCTAGAACTTTTGAGAATCCAGATAAGAAGGATATCGGCCTATAGTTCACGAGATTGTGAGTGTTGCCTTTTGTGAATAGTGGCTCAACTTTTGTTTTTTGAGAATTTCTGAAAAGATATCTGTCATTAATGGGATTCTGCAGGACCCAGTCCTGCAGAGAATTTGTTTTTCGTTTAATTTATGATTTTTTGCACCTCTGCATGTGATGTTTCACACTATATATATATATATATATATATATATATATATATATATATATATATATATATATATACATATATATATATATGTGTGTGTGTGTGTGTGTGTGTGTGTCTGTATGTGTATGTGTGTAGTTTACATTTGTTGTTGTGTGGATATGACTACATATTTATATTAGTTAAAGAGATGTGAATTAATTTCAAGCAGAAATCACGCTAATACTCGTTTTATCAAAATATTGTGCATGGCATTTGTTAAAGATCTGTTATTTGGAACAATTTCATTTAAGACAAAAATATTTATCTTCAAATTTGTAGTTTTGCAATGTTAAAATTTTGCAATTTTCGAAAAAACAGAGTTCGCCGGAAGTGAGACTAGCACCAACTTTTACCATTCTTTGATACATACATTGATACATACATGAAGAAAATTTAAAGAAAAGATTTGGAGAAAATAAAAACAAAGTTTTTGAGAAAAGACGATGTTGGTTCCATAAGTTTCTGGCCTCAACAACTGATTGTAATACAAAGAAGACATTTTTGTCATTAGTAGACCTAATCATCATTTACTGCAACACACTTTTCCTATCACTGTATTTACATCTCTACGCCTTTCAAAAACTTCTTTCACTCACTGTCATCAGAAAATTGACTTCTCCGAAGGTTTTTCCTTCAGTATTGAGAAGAGGTGGGTGTTAAATCGTGACTATAGGGTGGATGGGTTGAACTTCTGGAAGCCATAGTCCAGTATTTTTCGTAGTCTGACTAGGTGATTTTTTGTGGCGTCAAACATCATGAGTTCCATGACCAGAGACACTGATTTACGATCTTGCTACGGTGTACAGGAAAGTTATGTAATGCTGTGCGAAAAAGCAGCGAATTTTCGGGAGAAAAAAACTGTTATTAAACTGTCGCTGGTATAGAAAAAGTGGATGATCCCGTTGCTAAATTCAGGGGGGAGGGGAGGCCTCTAACATGTGATGTAGCCAGAATCCATGTTTGTTCCTTAATACCAAAAATCGAATGATGGTAAAACATCCCTTTGTTCGTCCGATTGTTAATAGCGCTAGTGGCTAAACCCATCAGTCGATTTTCTTCAAAATTGATATTGCGCCTCCTTGAATTTGAAACTGAAATTTTAATTTTGGGGGATATTTTACATAAGGCCCCTCGGACATTTTCCAAATTTTCAAAAAAATGGCTCTTTCGTTTATTAAGTTGGTTTGGGTAAAGTTGGATAGTGTGATGGAGATTTAATGAAATGGTGCAGATCTCATGTTCCTTGAAAACCTTCCTAAAACTAAAATTTTAAAGATGGAGATTTTTTCCCTTAATAAAACCTGTTCCTTTCAGATAGATTTTGAAATAAGGATGTACAATTTTTGGAAAATTTGAGTACTTTTCGCGTATATTTGCGTGAAAATATGGGCAATGAAGTACGTGCTATTTTACCACGTATAGTTACTTGAAAGTTTCTTGAGAAGTTAAAATTAATAGTTTTTGGGGGGTGGGGGTGGATATCCCTCATCCCCCTCCCCCCGTGGATCCGCACCTGGAAATTACTTCAAAAAATTATATTTTTGGTGTGGCTGCCAACCCATTACATATTTTGTCACTACACTGATGTCACACTTACTGTCTAAATATTGTTAATAAATTCCATAAATCTTAATTAAGAAATCAGATGATATTTTTTAAGAGAGATTCTTGACATGTTTACATAACAAGGTTTCCAATTTTGTGTTCAATCTTCATTCTAGAAGGTACCCGCTCCTGAAAGAAAATTCTGCCTATGGCGTTAGACTTGCATACGTTTTCTCATAACAGCACATTCAGGGCATTTAAAATGTAACTATTTAATTGAGGTCTAATTATTTGTTAGTGATTTTTACATCCTACGCAGGAATGCTATCTTACCTTTCTGGTACCAAAAGGTTGGATTTTTTTTCCACTGTAGGTCAGATGTAGGAAAATTAATACAACTTTTAAGTGAAATGGCAAATTTTTATTTCTTCTAAAAGTGGAATTGAAATGGAGTTCCAGCAACAGTGTTTCCTATGCTCTCATTTTCTCTGAAAGTTTCTCAGACAAAACTATTTTTTTTTATTTCATGGCAGAAGTGTTTTGACTCTACATGTTTTTGTCGTATGTATTTTATTACAAATTGCAGTTTCATATGTTTATGCTTACCTATTGGGAATAAAATATTTTCTTTTGATCACACACTGATGATAAAACAAAATATATTTTTCCCCCCCCCATTAAGTTTACCTTAATAATACTTTGAAACTATTTTTAAACAACAAAAGTGAAAATATTTTCATGTTTATCAATTTTCATATTTTTTTCAGAATTTTGTAACATTCAAGAGAAATAAAACTTGTTAAAAGAATTGCCACCCTGACCACAACTTCACAATTGCATCTTCAAAGAAGGTGACAGGATGGCGATTATTGTGAATTCAAGAGAAATTGTAACCATAAATATCTTAAATATTTGTACCAAATGGCTTAAAAAGCAAATTAAATGTATTACATTAGGGATGACACATATTAAAATGGCAAGCCATTTAGCCTACTTTACATTATTTCTAATATTTAATTCAAGAAATTGGAATTTATTTACCTAAAATTGTATAAGTTCAATTAGTCTGTACAATACCTATTTAAAAATAAATTTGTAATGTTTGCAAAATATATTATTACCCCGTGTTTTTCTGGGTATAGAAAATGCTCTCTTAAAGGTTAATTATGTTGAATTTCATAAGATTTATTTTGGTATTCTGTATGCATTGGTCTCGTTAATACAATGCAATCCTATTTGAGAGTAAGTCATAGTCTAGTAATTCCTTTATAATCCTAAACACATGTGAAAATTATACATTTCTCAGTAAGCTCTTATATTTTCTAAATTTTTACTGAAAAGTGAGTTCCCACGCAACGCGCGATTTCCACGTCTACATAACAGTAAAGTGGAACCGTATTAATTTATATGAAGACAGCAATCTAAACACCAAAACTTTTAATCCAAACAAGAACAAGTTTTATGTTTTTTTGAATGAAAGGAAATTGAAAATAGAATCGTATTTGATAAGACAATGAAAAGCTTACGCTTTTGAGCATATAGTAGTGAACTATTACCGTGGAACGTAGTTTTACTTGGCTCATTATTGCCCGCGTCACGTCACAGCGAGGCAAACAATGCTAATACTCTTTGCGCTAAATGAAGTTTGTGAATTTCGCAGCAAGGAAAAATGCATGAGAATTGAAAATAGCAATTTTTGTCACTGCTTAATAATTGTTCCAAGAAAAAACTCAAGATGCGCGTGAATTGTTTCCTTTTATATCGAGTTTGGTTTTCTCTGTAGTTAATAACTACTATTTAGCAGGTAATGTCTTCATTTTACCTCGTCTACAATCAGCGGGAGGTTAATTTCTTGTAATGCTCCGTCAAGATGTGTGCAGCCAACCAACGCGTCATCTGGGGTTCTGAGCGTCCGTTATTTAGGCCATTCCCTTCCGAGAATCGAGCTGAGTACTGTCAATTCAATACAAGTCACCCAGCACCGAGTAAGCGGCGGTAAACAAGAGGAAAAAGTGCCGACTTCGCCGCGCAGACCTTTGAATGAAAATATTTTGCTCATGGCTATTCATTATAATCTGGTGTAACCAAGACTTGGGATAACTAAATACCACAATGTTTTCGCGCGATCGAACCTTGCCCATCGTTCTCGTTGCTTATGCTGTAATATAAAGAAGAAACCCAGGATTCTCTTTTTATACAACGGTCAAAAGGGTTAACCTCCCGCTGAAAAGAGCGCGGGAAGAAGTTTGAAATTTGACCAATTGATAGTTTCTCAACAGCTATTAAACTAGGTTTCATCGTGAATTTCATGAACCAAATATTAATCATGAATTTCTTAGAACCAAATATTTGCCTTTCGAAATATTTGTATACCTGAAAACGTGACGATAATTTCAGAATAATCCCCCTCAAGTTAATAGTAATTGGCACATACTAACATTGCCCTTTATTGTATTGAACTAGGGTTTTTATTGAACTAATTTTATTAAAAGGCAGCATTCACAATATTGTTAAGAGGTAATTTCCAATTGTCCAAAACAAGGCGATTGAGTAGTTCAGTTGCTGGCCGCCAGGTGCGCACTGCCGCCATCTCCTTTTCCTGTCGCATTCGTTTGAAACCAGCGCCACTCTCCTCGAATTAGGACGCCATCTTAGAATGGTATTTGTTTACGAGTTGATTGATGATAAGTCTCGGAGAAGAGGGAAGAGTGTTTCGGAGTATTTCAACGAGGATTTTTGTGACATGATAGAAAATCTTTAAAAGAGAGTTTCCATGCCAACTCTCCAGATTTAATTTTACTTTGTTATTAATATTACCGCGTCACCAGTTGAAAGTCTGTTGGTGTGGCAAATGGGCGCGAAACACTAGCAGGATTTTGTGGAGTGAAACTTCAAAGTGTTATTGGAAATTAATGTATGTGCTCTAATTGAATGGAGTTTAATGTGATTGGAAAACATTACTTTATGGCTGTCGGTGGTAAAGCCCTTGAAGGTGATGTGAATCAGTAATTGTGCAAGTGTATGACTACTGAATATTGTGAAACGGCGGTCGTTTTGCTGCTCTGGAGATGTGCGTAATCATTTTGTGTTGAATGAAAGCTTGATCAGTGATATTCGGTTGCCAGAACATAACTATTCACCATGTTTTACGCACATTTTGTGTTGGCCAAGAAAGGGCCTTTGGCCCGAATATGGTTAGCAGCCCATTGGGATAAGAAGCTCACCAAGGCTCATGTTTTTGAAACAAATATTGAAAAGTCTGTCGATGGCATTCTTCAACCCAAGGTAAGGATCTTGTTTCTGAAATTCTGAATGTTAATGTATTTCAGACCTATTAATGTGTTTAAATATGTTACAGGTGAAAATGGCTCTTCGAACTTCTGGCCATTTGCTTCTCGGTGTTGTTCGTATATATTCAAGAAAGGCCAAATATCTTCTAGCAGATTGTAATGAAGCATTTGTTAAGATTAAAATGGCATTTCGACCTGGTATGGTTGATTTGCCAGAAGAACACCGAGAGGCTGCTGTGAATGCCATCACTCTGCCGGAAGTGTTTCATGACTTTGATACAGCAATGCCAGAATTGAAGTAAGTGTGGATTTTATTGCAAAAATAGAATCTTATTTTGACATTTGATGATACAGTAGTCAGGTTTTACTGGTGAATGACAATGAACATTACATTATTGAAATATAGTTTTTTGAAATTCGTTGACAGTGAGTCATTACACTGTAAGTAGATAACGTATATTTACCCATTAATGTTCTGGTTAATTAATCAATATCTTATTTTTCCAGTGATGTTGATATTGAAGCTCAATTCAGTTTAAACCAGTCTCGAGCAGAAGAAATAACTATGCGAGAAGATTATGGAAACATCACTTTAGTTACTAATGACGAAGGCTTTGGAGACATGGGTTTTGATGCAGAACCACCTGAATTAATGAGAAATGTCTCAAGTTTGGAACCTTCACTTGATCAGGTAAAATCGTACTTTCATTTTAATAATAAACATTTTTTCTTTTGGATTCTTGTGTTGTTTTGGAGACTTACATATTCGCTGTTGTAGGCAAATCTCCTATTCAGTGATGGACCATCAGTGGAACAGATTTCTTTAGAAAAAGAGAAGGAACCCCAGCCTTCTACGTCAGGAGGGCAATCGTCACGCTCAGCTCTTGAAATAGATGCACCAATCAGAGATGATGGATTTGGTGGAAATCTTGGTCAGGATATCATTGGTTGGTGGTTCACTCTTCTGACTTATGATTTGGATGAATTTGATAATTTAATGCAGCTTCTAAATTTCTAATGTCCTTTTTTTTAGCTGGAGGTTTGTTTGAAGGAGGTCTGTTTGACGATGCTCCTATGCCAGGAGAAGTACCTGCTGTGGAAACCAGTACAACACCAGTACAGCCAGAACCTGAAAAGCCTACAGAAGAGATAGCTGCTCATGACAGTGATGATGACATGGATCATTTTGGAGGTCCGCCATCAGTTGGAGGTCATAGGTAAGAGGCAGCTTGGCACTTGGTGCATTTTATTGAAAATGGACTTCAAATTAGAATACATGCAAATAATATATACATACATACAAATAATGAATAAATGCCATTTATATTGACAGTATAC
The DNA here is from genome assembly GCA_017312745.1 of Gryllus bimaculatus. Taxonomy (NCBI): domain Eukaryota; kingdom Metazoa; phylum Arthropoda; class Insecta; order Orthoptera; family Gryllidae; genus Gryllus; species Gryllus bimaculatus. The sequence continues at coordinate 13,934,925 of BOPP01000015.1, read as the reverse complement.
AATATAAAAATAGGGTCTGTTGATGTAAATCAGCTGTTACAGTCAGCCAATCGGGGCTGTCACAGGACTGCTACAGTCATCCAATCGATAACACCTACGGTAGTGACATGAGCTCCTGCTTACATGACACTGAAACAGCTGTCCAACGTCAACAGACTGAGTTGAAGTATAATTGTACTTGCTGTGTGGCAGTAATTACATAGTTAGCGTTATAGTAATTATATTATTATAACCAATTGAAAGGGACATGTTCAAACAACACTAGTTAGGGAAAATTCTCACCTCATTTCTTATTGAGTTTATATTGCAATGTTTCATAAGGATTGACGTGCCATTTCATCAGGCCCTTAAAAATGATTTCGTAGAATATAACCATTTAAATGGTACAGACATTTACTTATTAAAGACTGCACAGAAGGGTACATGATCAGTGCAGGGAACTGCACTATTATGTTTATTGGTATTCATTTGGAATACATTACAATCAATTACAACTTTATTATGTGGCTTAAGAATCTTATGTTAGTTATTTGTAAGCCTCAATTTTCTTACTTCATTCAGTTACCTTCAGTAAGTTTCTAGAATTATTACTTTAATTATTATTGCACAAATGCAAACTTGATTTTTATAAAGTGAAAGCTTCACTATTCCTCAAGATGATATTTGTTGATTTGTTCTAAAATTATAAAAACTAGATAATTTTGTTAGTTATAAATTATGCCTTTATCTGTAAGTTACACATTTTTGTCAGTAATAGGATGTGCAGATTATCATCTTAACTTCGTCTTTTTTAGTACTGACCAAGATTCTCGGCCGGCAACCCCTGTCCAAGGGGCAGTTGCAGAGGAGCCTGTTCCTGAGCCAGTTCCTGTTATTCTTCCTCCTGTGGAAACTCCTTTTCCGGAGCCAGTGGAAGAAGCACCTGTACATGATCAGACCACCTTATTGCAGAATGAGGAGGAGAGCTTTGCTCTGGCACCTGTGGATGCTTCTGCTTTGAGAGGTGGGTGTGGTATCTCTTTGCAGATGATTCATTATAACCTTTGTAGTTTGAAATATATTTTTTATTATTACCGTAAAACTAGATGAATGGGTGATCTCCTTTTAAATGCAGCGAAACATTGCTAAATCTTGTTTTTGGTAGAAGTAAGAAATAATTTGCAGGTTTGTGATCAATGAATGTGACATCCTTGTTTTCTTTCCTTAATTGTTTTGTTCAAATCAACCAAGGTGTAACCATTTTATATATGCTTATATTTTCCACCATACTTCCTATTTTTCCATTTATGGAAGTAATGTGTAGGATACATGTTCAGTAATGTTCAGCAATAGAATGTCCAAAATGAAGTAACATTTGGCAGGAAAGTGTTGGGTTGTGTGTGAAGGCAAGTTGTGGTGTGTGTAGTCTTTTCCCAGAGAATTGGTACATGATACATAGCTTTCACAGAATTCTTAATCAAGCCCAGTATGGTATGCAGTGGAGGTAATAAGATTTTATCAGAATGTACAAATGGTTGGTGAACATTTTCATCACCTGGTTTCAGTGACTCTTTTCGGCCAGTTCTTTTTAATATAATGATTATGTTTATTTCTGCTATTCCACTTGCACAACAATAAAGTTTTGTATACCCAAGCTGTGGCACTAGTAAGATGGCTATAATTTTTAAATCCCCACATATCTCGCAAGAAAAATTGTCATACTTGATAGCGGATAGTATGAGTTTAACATTCTCATAATTTAATTGTAATAAACGCACTGCAAGGGCTATAGGAATGGATGGATATGTTTCCATTTTGTAGTAGCACTCCTTTCAAACTTGTTTTCAAGGAGTCCAAACAAATGCCAATCCTCAGATTTATGCTGAACACCCAGTAACTGGAACAAATTTTTAACATCATTGCAGAAACTAGGTCCTGTTTAGAAAACAAATGCTCAAATTCTTTTTGGTGTTGGTGGAACTTTGGCTTCACCTTGCAGTACCTTCCATCCTTTCAATCTTGAGGCGATTAATTCTGCCTTGGTTTTACGTAAATCATTTAAATTCTCCTGTGTTACTAAGTGAGGTTCATTTATAGGATCATCTTCCGCAAAATCTCGGATCATTTTGTAATTCATCCTGAACATCGGAAAATTCATCAGTCTTTGTTATGTCATGTGGTGGAGTTGCTATGGGAAACCCATGAAGCACTGGCCGATTTGTTGTATCCAAAGATGGATATTGAACTCAATATCTAGACTTATTCCAGATATATTTGTCAAGCAGAAGTAGCAGTCTCTCAAATGATCCTTAGGTTCACACCTTATCTTAGGAATTGCAAAAGACAATGAGGGGATCCTTTCAACCAGCCAGTTAACAATGTTAAGCATTTGGCCCAACAGATTTCTGGCACCTATATCTTGTTCTGATCTTTGTTGTTGAAATAACCGACATAAGCTCTTTTTCCTAGAGGAGTAAACTTTCGCCTCTAGATTTTGCAAGTCAGGTCACCACACTAGTAACAGAGGCGGTTATCATTAACTCACTTTCAAGACATGATTTTTATACATTATACATTTCTACAATACTCTTAATATTGTAGTGTGATATTACACACTTCCATGTCAATCCAATTGTTAACGGAAGAGGGTACAAAATTAACTTCTTTATTTTTTAGATACCCATTTATCTGCAAACTTCATTGTAAATCATAGTTTCTTAGGGGATTATCATTGTCATTGTCGTAACTCATGAATTGAAGGTAACAATCGCTAAATGTTGCAAGTCCACTGTTGATACGAAATAAAATTTAAATGTTAAATACTCCTAATCAGCATCTCCTATACCACAAATGTTAATAAACAGGAAAGAAATATTTTAAAAATTACAAAAAAATAGTGGGTGATAGAAAATTTCTGACTTCGTGTTTGGAATCAGCAGATGAAAATACATAAGAAACACCTGTAATTGTTTATGTAACAAAATAATTGGTTACCAGTGTGATTGTTTACATCTAGAATGTTCATAATCACAGACCAAAAAAATGTTTGTAATTTTTCTCAGAGTGATGGAACTTTCAACATGTAAGTTAACCAAAATTTGATATAATTTAATGAACATTTGAAGTGATTTCTTAGGAAACAAGGGGAACTTGGGGAACAAAGGGGGACTTGATAGCACTGGTGGCGGTTTGGTGAGCTACGTTATATCTGAGATTAGCTTTTTCGCAAATACAGTCTTGAAGTTTGCTTAGCTTTTACATAAATAAAATCTTGAAGTGAAGATCCACAAAATTTTAGTAGCTCATACATACTATGATGTTGTGTTTGTTCAACATGGTCAGTCACTGCATGTAAATGACTATTTACTTTGAGAGCATATGTTTGTATGTGAAACATCTGAGAATGACAGGAAAATGTTAAGTCGTTTGAACTGCATGTTATGAAGATCGGTGGTACCTGCTCATTGTCACTATTGACTTGAAATAACCATCTAACTTTTCTACCTTCTAAACAGAAATCCACTTTTGTGCTCTTTGTTTTGTGAGTGCTGTATTGTACTTTTCTGATTTATGGGAATCTAAAACAGCTTACCCGCTCTCTCTCTTTTCCATCCCCAGTCCACTACTTTATTTTAGGAAAAAAAGAACATGGTGTAGCTAAAAAAAACATAAATGTTTTCACGCTATTAGAGGCTCCAATGAATTGTTATTAAACTATTAAGCTATTAGAAAACTCCAATGAAGAATGTTCTTTACATACTAAAGAATCTCCACATATAATGTATTTTTAACCATTAGCTCGCAGCACCTATAATCTGACATTTGCCACACGGAGGCTGTCTCGGAAGTTCTAAAAGTCATGTCTTTTGCCTATCTCTGTTGTAATTGCAATTAATTTGTAGTGCCATACACTTTTTATGCCTTCTTAGCGGATCTAGTTCTTTTGTCTGGCCAGCTGCCACCTAAGTACATTTTTTTGACTAGATTTTTTGGTTCCCTAATTGTAAACCAAAATATTACTTTAAGAACATTAGGGTAATATAAAACATCCCGTAATAAAAATGTTGTTGGAAAATTTGGAGCAGTTTTTGAGAAAACAGCATTGGAACATTTCTGAAAATGCGAAAATTTTAGCTAATTTTCGCAGACAGCTTTTGAGTTATCCAGAAACTTGGTGACATCATTTAAAGCTCATTTATTCGTAAATGCAATAGTGTGATGAAATCACTGCTAATATAAATATTAGGGGTAGTTAAAAAAATGTATTTTTCTGTAATTTTTGAAAAGCAAAAGAATAGACCAAAATGGGGTTTATATCATCTGCTGGAGTACATCTAACACTATCCCTACCAAACGTTTAAAGAAAAACTTTGGAGTATTTGCAATTTTTTCAAATTTGCACATGTTGCATGCAAACTAGTAAGAGTTTAAGAAAATGTACTTAACCATAATGAAAGAAATAATTATGGACAACAAATTTTATACGAAAGAAAAATATCTATCTTCAATTTTGTAGTTGGAGGAAGATGCTGCAAAAATTCAAACTTTTGGATTTTTGATAATTGATTTAACCATGAAAATCAGGCTTATGCCACCTTTGTTAGTGTATTTTACTCTATTTTTAGAAAAAAATTAAATAAACATTTGTAACCATTTTTGAAAATGTCCCAACTGCTTCTTGCAAAGTACCCCAATAAAATAGTAAAGGTTTTTCAAAATTGCAGAGATTGGACTGATGCCATGTAGACAAGCCTTTATTCTGTTTGGGGGAAAATGCTACACATAGTTAAGGCTTTAGAATTGTTCACATACGCGCAGACGGACAGACATTTTCAAAGAAACCCTTTTTTCGATATAGGGGGTCCCCATACTGAACACACCTCATTGTATAAAAATGACTGTGAAGTTAACAAACGCCTCATTCTACTTTGTTTATATAGTGCATGAGTATATGAGTAACTCTTTTGATGCTCATTGATGCCAAATCAAAGGGTGGAGGTGTCAGTGATTAACACGTAGGAATGAACCAGATTTATTTTGCAAATGCTAATTTCTTAAGCCATTTTACTCCCTATTATTAATGCTGTTTTGCCAGCTGGAGAATATTTACATAAAATGTTTTTATGTAGCTAGAAGGCAAAAAAGTTTACTTTACAACTTCCTTTTTAAGAAATGTTATTTACATTCATAACTCTGAAATAAAAATTTTGGCTATGGGAAGTTTAATTAAAGGCATGATGAAAGTAAACTGCAGGCTCTTTGAAATTGGGTATTTTGTCCATTCCATGCGGAATGTATTTTGATGAGTGTTGCAATCTTTGATGATGTTCAACTGCTTTAGAAACTGTCCAAAAAATTGTCTATCGACCTGCCAATTATGCCAATCTCATTATTTACTTTAAAGTTAGTTTTGTCCATTGCTGTGTTCCTGAATTATTTTATTACTGCTTGTCAAATGACTATAATTGCTTGTCTCTTTCGTTAATAATCAGGTTTCACAAAAACAAAGCGCAAGCGGAAGTTGATTGTTGATGAGGTGAAAAATATATCTGGTGAAGAAATGAAAGCCCAACTGTCTGATACAAGTGATATTGTGACAACTTTGGATTTGGCTCCACCCACAAAAAGGCTTATGCACTGGAAAGAAACAGGAGGGGTGGAAAAACTGTTTGCTCTACCTGGGCGACCAATTCCTGCGAGAGTTTTATCAAAGGTATCATATTTGTGTTATTTTGGTCTACAAATAAACTTCAGATTTGCATGCAGACTAATGATTTTTGTTTGCTTATCTGGCAGAATTATCAGAGACATCTTACTAGTCGTGCTGCTGAGAATTATGACTTTGGAAGTGTTGGAGATGAAGGAGAAGAAGATTTGGCACTCGAACAAGTGAAGGAAACTGAAGGTGAACAAGCATTGGATGCTTCCAAGAAAAATTCTCGGAAGAGAAAATTGCAAGATGCTGAGGAAACTCAGGTACATGTTTTGTCAATTTTGTTTAGTGCAATATATATTGTATCTTCTATGATAAAAGAATGCACTACACTTATGGGACTAACAACCTTTGAAGTTGAATCACTAAGAAATCCAATCAATGAAATGAAAATAAAGTAGGGGAAGTGGTTTATGACTATATGACTAACCAGGCCCTTTGCCAGTTCCAAGAATTGTTAAAAGCCAGGAAAAATTTTGAGAGGATCATAAAACTAAACCGCGTGAGATGGAACTTTGGGATTGTCAGCTATCGAGTACATGGTGCACTGTTGCAAGCACTATTTCTACTAGCCTTTGCTACAGCACTTAAACAACGATACGACACTGCGACCTTAATAAGAAAGCCTACTCATCGTCAGGGCTTATGTTTCATTCTGGTTCGAGACTGGGTACACCGCCCATGTTTGTAAGCAAATAGTGCCTTTGGACGTGCAAGTGACAAAGTTGACAATTCATTGGTAACTCTGGTCGGTGGATGCTGGCTGATACTCAATTGGCCCAGTACATACCATTGCCAAGGGAACATAGAGATTCCGCCAAACTGTCAATTCCAAACTCTCATCTCCCGCAGTATACATGTAATGGCATGACCCGAATGTATTAGAATATATTGCATAAGTTTTCTGTTCTTCTGTAAAACCCTTGTCAACTTTTTAGTGTATATTATATTCCTAATTCTGTTACACATTTGTGTATTATTGCTAATTAATGTAAAATTGATAGCTTGATTATTTACCGGAATTGGTTTTTTTAGTTTAATCCTTGTTTCTTAAGTAACTAATGTTTCTTTCATTTTGTAAGCAAGTATTGAATAACATAACTGTCCATTCATAGAAAATACATGAATAAACATAATTCAAAATTATTTTGGTTCATGTCTTCATTTGCATATTTTTTCTTATGGCATATACTCTAGATTTATTGATCATTGTAAATAATGTATTTTGGAGAAGACCTTGTTTATTAGGTAATATCATTTTAAAGAAAATTAAGTACTACTTAACTGTTTTGAAGCAAATTGGGCATTTCTCAGTTGATTCTACATTCTCGCAATCCCCTAATGTTTTCACTTGTCTTACAGCAGAGTTTTTCTTACCAGGAATAACCATTGCTTCGAATTGTAAAAAATCAAATGAATTAAGTGCTATGTGTTATTCTATAAATTTCATTTGTGAACATCTTAGTAGCAAGGTACAATGGGAGTTGATTTTCTTTCATTAATGAATCTTTTCATAACATTTTCTAGCCCAATAAGAAAATTCCTGACCAGCCCATGGATGTGCCAACTCCAGTACTTCAAGATGGTGTGGATTTCCAGAATTTGATGGTGCCTACTCCTATGGTCGCACCACCCACCCCTCAGATAATTCCTCCAGAATTACCTGAGTTGCCCAACATTCCACCTGAAGCACTGGATACAATGGCTCCTCCTGCCACCCCTCTGAACATTCTTCCCCCTCCCAGTGCAGCCCCTCCCACCCCACTCCCTCTCCCTATAGAAGGGGAAATACCACATATACCACCAGATCAGGTAAGTTCATTGTGTTATTTTCAGGGCATCATTTATTTAATTAAGAAAATCATTACAATTATTACTCATTTATATTACATATACAAATAGAGTGCTACAGTTTTCAAGTAATCACTGTTGACTGAAAGAGTTGGACAAAAATAGTATATACAAATAAATTAAAGATGATGTAGATGATGGCTGTGAGTGGCTTTGGTCTGGGCAGAACCCATTTTGTAGTCGTGTGCGTGAAGGAAAAATAATTTTTAGGGATTTGATTTTTTTGCATAAAAAATCACACAAACAAACAACAACTTGTGCAAATGTAAAATGAATGAGTGATACTACCGCATAAAAGCTGAATATTGTACAAAATTTTTAAAATATAGAACAAATTTGCTATACAGAATTCATTTGAATTGTGCAGTGCAGTAGCAGCTTGTGAGTTGAAATTGTAATGATGTCCATATTTGTGTGAATATAAGATACAATTTTTTCCTAAGAATCTAAGTTGAAATGTGCAGGTTTGTCTTATAATTGCAGATTAAGCCTGGTCATTTATAGTTTACATTGCTTTTCCGTGTTACGAAATCTGCAAATGTTGATGTTACAATAAATGGTGGAAATGGTCAAATATTGCACAATTTCTACTATACATAATTGTATTCGCATTAGGCATCCACCATGTATTTGTCAGCATTACAGACCAATAAATTTTGAATATTATAATGAATTTTTGACATCTCAAACAAACAGCATTGTATCAAGCGAAACGTAACTTGAAAATAGATGACAAGATTTTGTTACACGATGCGGGTTAGCCAAGGCAAAGCAGAATCTTGGTTTGAGGAGTGTGAATCCTAGGTTTTGCAAGAGACTGGTGTGAAAAAATAACATTGTTAGACATACACATTCTACATCCAACAGCAGAAAGGAAGATTAAAAAATATTCTTTTTAGCAAAAACTTCCCAAACTAGGATATTTGCCACTATCTCCCATATTATCCACAAAACAGAGGGACAAGATGAGTTTGCAGTTCATAACTCTATCACAAGAACAGTGAATAATACTAATTTCAAGTATATTCTGTTAAACAATGTGAAAGAACTTTTTAAGAAACAAGAGGCTATCAACAACTGTGGGTCTGGTAGAAAATATAGTGACCGGAAGTGAATGTTCTTCAGTGGCATGAGATTAATAATGATGATTTTTAGGAACAAGAAAATAATAGTTCAGATACAAAGTCTTAAACATTTTGACCTAATGTTGAGAACTAATTGAAAATTTATAAAATTCTCAGGAAGTGTCTTCAAAATTGGGGTTATCTTATTTTCAGTCAACTAACTCGGGTAAATACGGTATATACATTTGTAGTTGCAGTTGTACTTCAGTTTCTTCACCTGATGAATTGGCACCATTACAACAAAAAATAAAAAAATGAATTTATCACATTAGTTTACATTCAGGTAATATTACACCAAACGGATATCCATTTCAGAGTTTTCCAGTCTTTTCAGTCTTGCAGCTGAAAAGGGAAAAACATACTTAGTACATTAGCGGTTATATAGTACCCACTAATATCAACAAAAAAATTGGCAAACTTTGAATTTGCAGTTCATAACTGTGTCCCCAAGCAGAAAACAGTCAGAGTATTCAACTGAAATTGCAAAGAGCCCATTATTGTTAAAATGCAATTTCGGAGAAATTATGTATTGAATTGGATGAATGCTTTATTTACGTGACGAGACTCAGGCCATGAGGCCTGCTCTTCTGTCTGACCATGCAAATTTCGCTACGCTCCTTTCACCAACTAGCAGAGAAAAGAGGCATTTCTTGGGCGAGAAACAGGTGATTTGAATTTATCTCAGGGGCGTCATTTAGGCTTGAGGATCTTTTACATGCAAGTAAATCTACTAATGTGGGACAGCCGACTTTACTTCCCCTCCAAAGGAAAGCGTACAAAGGATTTTTTTGCCCGTAAAAATCCACAGCTTCAATCGGGTTTGAACCCGCCAACTTGGGAATAACAGTCTGATATGTTAACCATTATACCATTGCTGCGCGCAAATTGGGTATTGGGAAATTTCAATTTACTTGTCTCTATCAATAAAAATAGTAAATTCTAAGAATATGTGTGTTTGAATGTTCAATTAATTTGTGAACAATGTAATAGCATATCTCATGAGTGAAATAATAGTTGATAATTTTTCATATTGTTGATTTTAGTACATTTATCTTCAGAATAATTTGACATTAGTCAGAGTAACTTCTGTTCATTGTTATAATATTCAGGTTCATTCATTATTGGAGCAGCACGATCAAAGTCTGGTTCCTCCCGTCACGCCCATGGGTGATGGTCAAGCGTTACCTGACCTGGAAACAGCAGTGCCCTCTGTAGAACCTGCTTCTGTTGCTCACCCAGCCGCTCCAGGATCTGTGGCTCCACCACCCCTCCCTGCCACTCCTGCAGCTCTTGACCCACAACAACCTGCCCTGGAGAGCCTTCCTCCAATGGAGAACATGGGTTATGACATGGTAAGTATGTTCGAACTTCAGTTGTTTGTGGAGAACTAAGTTAAAAGGTTTATGTTCTGTTAATGTATTGTTCGGTTAGAGCTAAGGCTTTCATAAGTTTTCAGGTCTGATAACAATATTATTTGCTTTTTCCCAAGAGCAAAAACTTGAATTAACATATATTACAATATTCTATAACTTTTCAGTTTTATTTCACTGGATGTTCCTCATTTTAAAGATACATTTTGTACATGATAAACTTAAGTTTGTACCTGCTTACAGCAGGGCCTATCTTTACCACCTGTGCTATAGTCTAATAGACAAAACCTTTTGAGAAATAGTTTTACTGTATGCACCAGACTTACAAATATGTAGCAAGGGTTTGCTGCTTACACGTATAGTATGTACAAAAATGTGGTCCAAAATGCAGGGGCCTTTAGGAGAGTTTAAAATTTCACTTGAATACAAGGTGTGTAATACTGAAGCCACAAAGGAAAGTGTTTCCTAAATAATTTTCCAAATGATTATGCAGAATGTTAATGCAAGGACTCATTCAGTCTTACCTCAATTTTTGTGACGGCAAAAGATCTGGGCTGCCACAAGTCAACCTGTAGGGAGGGGGCTTCCTGTTTGTTGATAACATTTCTTGCTTATTATTTCAAAGGCCATTTTATTCTTCATATTATCCAATTGTTACTGATACCAAAGCATAAAATTTGTAAAGTTTGTTTAACTTGAGTCTCCAAACAAATAATTTTGACAAATGGGTTTGCGAATATCTTTTTGTGCCAGAGGCATTTTTTATCTCTAATTATGACTTCTCATGACTAAATATCTGATTGCTGCTTGATTGTGTCTTGTTTCACATTGCCACTGTAAGCTTCTCACAATTAGGAATAATTGGGTATTCCAATAATAGACAAAATGTGTTTAATCCATAAATGTTATTGAATACTACTTATGTCAGATGCCATTGTAAGTCATATTATCGAAGTCGATTTTTTCCTGACATTACAATGCTTTAAAATAAGAAAATTATTTGATTGGTATTTTCCAGAACAACCCACATCTTGCAAACATGGGTTATGATGATCAACACCCACCAGCACAAACCCCTGGAGCAATTTCTGAACGAGGTGTAGCTACACCTTGGCATGAAGACTATGAGTTTCCTGCATCTGTTGGACCAGTGAGTAACGTTAAATTTCTTTATTATTATTATTATTATTATTATTATTATTATTATTATTACGTTAGGGTTGTAGATTTGGTCTTTAAATTTTCACTTTTTGGGTCTCAAGTGATTCAAAGCAAAGTAGCCTAAGGTTCCATTCAACATCCAGTTTTGTTTTCGTATGCTCAGTCTTGGTCAGTGGTTTCCACAACGATTTGGGCACACATTACCTAAGAATCTCTAAAATTTCTCTGATGTCCCTGAGACCTAATTATTATTCAAAAGTGATCTCTTCATGACAGGGAATCTATTATAAGACCCCCCTCAACATTTTAACTATAACTATGTCCCACTGTGACTACTACACATGGTGAGCGTTTGAGATAGTTTTGTGTATAATAGCTCTAGAGAAAAAATTGTGAGGTTATTTTTATTATTAAAAACATTCATGAAAAAGTTTAAATTTTGATAATTTTTACCAAAAAATGTTTTCTTTAAGTTCAATTATCATTGTATATGAAAGTTTTTTGTTTTTTTTAAACAATCCCTTCTGTGTGATACACATAAAGGTATGTTACATTTTATGCATTAATAAAAGTTTTTTGCATTACAACTTTGGACATTACGACAGACTCTTTACATTAACAGTTCTGGCAAATGGTTTATTCCGTCAAAGTGTATTTCTGCCATGGGCCAAATAATAGAGGTGTCCAGTGAGAGATCATTTTCAACCATAGGCTGGAGGAGAATTCGTGGAGCTGGGTACACTGATTAGGAGTTTTCCATGGTTTCTCTGATGAATAACAGCTGTATGCTAGGTCAAACGGACCATGCGCAGAGCGTAATCTTTCCTTCCTCATCCTTCTCCCACCCTCTCCTTTTACAGTTATACTTACAGACACTACTACTTCTATAGGGAGATGAGAAGCTTGGGGCAGGTCTGGGCTCAGCCAGTGCTCTTCTGGCCAAGATATGTGAAAAGTAAAACCCTGTAAGCCGACATGTAGATTGGCACCTGATTTTACGTTCTAGAATAGGGAGTACTGCCACTCTCAGGGATATAACTTGAACTACTCTTATGGGAATTATGGCAATAGTAGTTTACAGGTCCAAGAACAAAATAATCAATGGATCTGTGTGTTAGACAACTGAAAAGAGGCAAAAATGCTTTGATGCAATGAAATGGTCAAGTCGAGAAAGTAGTAGGAAAAGGAACAGTGAAAAAGAATGTTAGTGGCAGAATGGAAAATGGTACCCAAGAAGAAACAACGTACTTTGTGATTGCACATTGTGTGTTCATATGTCTAACCTGAACTGCAAGAACAACACACTAAAACGGACAATGAAAAACATGCAATTAATTTTTAATTTTTCAAAGTCAAGGAGATTGCAACATACAAAATTAATAACATAGTAGTGCAACTACAACAAAATAAGACAGTTAAACTGACAGTGTTGGAATAATCCCAAAAATAATCAGTCGTTAAATTGATGAAAATATCTTACTTTTAGGGCTGTGTATCATCTAAAAACTTCTTGAATAGCAAAACCATATTTTCGCAAATAAGTTTGTTATTTTGAAGATAATATTTGATTAAATAACCTAAATGCAAAACTTTAATTTATCTCAGTTTCATACCCTTTTGTGTTATCTTGCTCTCTCACTGGACGCCTCAGTTGTTGCTCTCTTAGAATGTTTTGCTAGGGGGAACTCAAATTTTGGGTGGGCTTCTTACAGAAAGAATAAACGATTTGCAACGTGTTGGAAAAAGGAATTAAATCCATAATCTGTAGATCAATTTACAAATCAGCAGCCTGTATTTGATATTCCATATAACCATATGTCACAGTCATATCAATAGTATGTGTCATAAAGTATATTTCATGGATTGATTAAATGTCCTATAGATTTCAGTTAAGAAATCATTCTTGTCTATGCCTCATATGGAATTCTTGTAGTGTCGTATGACTTTGTCTTTGTAGTTCAATGTATTCTTTCTTAATTTTAAGCCATTGCATATGTGAATTTTTCATGTCGTTGGAGACCTAATTTGATGCAAGAACAATGCAGGCATTTTCAAACCAATTGTAAGCACAAAAGATGAGTTCTTGCTCACAAGCTCTTTAGTGCACTCTTATCTTTTCTTTTCAACTTCAGAGTAAGTTCTGGTGGGTGGTTTTTTTAACCTGTCAGTTCTAATGGCATAGAAATTTCTCTCTGTTAACCATTTAAACAGCCATTAAACTGAATTAAAAAATACCAAAATATAATTGGCAGTAAAAAATCCCACTCCCTCTTTATTGGTTTATTGATGATGTACTGTTTTAGAGGGTAGTTCAAATTTCCTGTTATGTAAAAGTCAATAAAGCATCTAATTTCTTCAAGGGTTATGGTGTCAAAATTTGCAACACATATTTGAATAGCATACCAATTTGTACAATAGAACATTTGCTTTGGCAAATTTAAAGAAAAATATTTTTCAAAGAAATAAGCAGGGTTTGGTATATTGGAAGATTCATCATGCTGTGTCCTAAACTTGGAAAGTGGTGGTGTTTCAAAAAGTACCATTCACAAGAAATATCTTTCTTTTCAATTAAATTGTACGTTTTAAAATATTTATAACCATTGTTGTATTTCTGTGTAGATGTGCATTCAATGTGCTCCTTTGTGTGAACACAAATAAGCAATTTGGATCAGGGAATTCCAGCTTATGTTACTATTTAGAAGTTCTCATAAGCATTTGACTACACGTATTGCTGAACCACAGAGGAAAAACCTCCTGTGCATATGCTAAAATTTCCTTCCTCTCCAATGTTAAACATAATTTGTTTGTGCCTTCAGTACAGTTGATGCTACTCTGTATCATATACACAGGATGCTAATTGCAGTATGTCAATGGACTGTTGTGTAACTCCAAGAAACACCCAAAGAGTTTCCCAAAGCTGGAGAGCCCAAAGAGAGGGACTTTTTCCCCTTACCTGTAGAGACATGTCTTGCCCTTAAGTTTGTTTTCTACAGCATAGCTATACTACTCCAAAAAACTTCCATGTACTATGGTTGCATAGGCTTCCGCGGCCGGAGTTTATGTTGTCTAGGCTATCCGGGACGAGCCGCGTCACTGACATGGTCGCTAACGTTTCGGCCAGCGTATTGTGGCCTGCTGACAAAGCAGTACGCTCTGAAGAAGGCCACAATACACTGGCTGAAACGTTAGCCACCATGTTAGTGACGCGGCTCGTCCCAGATAGCCTAGACAATACAACATTCCATGTACTATCTTGTAATCACTGGAGCATTATAGAAACATAAATACATTATGGAAGTGAATGGCAGGATTTCTCACTGGAAATTTCTCCCAAGAGCACATTCAATGGATGACTTCTGTTTTTATTGATTGTTATCATGAGAGACAGGATATATTTATTGAATTCTCATTTCTAATTTCTCCAGCCTGAGGAGCAGCAGACTGATGAAACTTATGAACAGTTTGAAGAGCGTGTTCTTAATAAGAGAGCTGCTCATATGTACCATATAGTTAAAAGCAGATTAGAGCGGGCTGACAAATTGTACTTTAATGATATGATACATCGCAACAACAGGAAGCAGGTGAGTTAATGGATAGAAAATTTTTATTGTTAGTGAGATGAGTTTGAGTTTCAAATTTGTCTTTCTAATTCTTGAATTTAAATCTTTTTCAGGTTGCTCAGAAGTTCTACACACTGTTAGTGTTGAAGAAGCATTGTGTATTGGAACTGACTCAAGAAGCATCTTATGATGACATAATGATTTCTCAAGGAACAAAATTTGAAGATCCACAATTATAAGTGACATTTGTGTTTTATGAACTGAAGGTATCTTGTACAGACATGGTTCATAAGTATATTTTTTTCCATTGGATGTATTCACCCTAGACTTACCAGATCAGCCCCTGAATTTGTAAGAATACTGTGTTTTGACCTTTGTTTTGACTTCCATAGTTGTGTTCTTTTCAATTTTATAAGAGATCTGTAAACACAGGTTGAAAAAGAAGTTATACGAGTAAATTATGTAGATCATAAGCATATAATGCTTTTTTTATCTATGGAAGATAGTTTTATGTATAATTTAAAAGTTTCATGTTAATATTTCTATAATTCTGTGTTTATTCTTTTATTAGCACTGACGGGACCTGGCACTCATTTTGCCATCCAGATTTATTGCTGCATTCCAAATACACGAACTTCAGTTTTGGCTTTTGATCAAAGCTATGACTCAATTGTCCAATATTATATCAGAATGAACACAGCTTGAGCGTGTTTATGTGTAATATAATTAGTATGACTGTGTTCTATTGAATTTGCCCTTTTTATGAATGTAAGTTTCGAAGTAAAAATAACAAATTTTTTTTACAAGTGCAGGTCTCATGCTATTGAGTGGATATTTTAACCTCATTTAACAGCTCATATCAGAAATAGTATCTACAAGTATCTTATACGTTATTGTGTGTTACATCATTGTTGAAGAATGGTTTAATGTTCTGAAGAACAAGATGTGCTCTGAAGCAGATTGTATGATGACAGTCAGAAACCAGTGGATTATGCATGAGAAGCCTACGTTCATTTTGAAAGAAGAAAGTGTTTTGTGTTCATCTTAAGATATTGGATAAAACGAAGGTATCCACTGATCTGATATTGAACAATCAAGTTTTGTATGAAATTTGATAATAGCATACAAGATGCAGTACTGCCAGAAAACAACCGATTGTATATTACAATATTTATTGGTTTAATTTTCCATTTTCTTATGTAAGATAGGGAAATCTTTCATATGCATTTTGTCATTCAAGTTTTACCTGAAATACATTCATAAAGATGTTTTAGTGTTGATGGTCGTTGGTTTCTAATGTTCAATCCATGCTTCTTATAACCATAAAAGTTTTAAAATTGTATCATGTTCTAAGAAAGTGCAGGAGAAACTTTAAAAGACTATTGATATGTTTATTGTTATGTTAATAATGTGAAAGTACCGTTGAAAAAAGAGCACATTGGAAGTTTATATTAAATTATATTTGTATTATAACATGTCCTTCATTTCTTGTTCATAATTGCCTGAGTAGGTTAAGTAGTGTCAATAGTATGCACAGGAGCAGTGAATTGTGTATATGAAGAACATTCACAAAAAATTAAAATGAATGTATTTTTGGACTTAATTAACTTTCTTGATAATTTCAGTGATAGATCAGTTTGAGTCAAGTAGTTGTATTTTCACACATCGTAACATGAATAGAGTAGCAAGAATGTATGATTTTAAACTGATGCATTTCATGTCCTTCTTAAGGCAGGAATGTAGTTAATATTTGAAAGGTTCAGAACTTCCATATTTGTCACATCCTTGTGCCTTGCCTTCCACTACATAAATTTGAAATCTGAATCATTTCACTCGAAGACCATGATGTTGCAATGAATGTGTCTAAATTCAATAGGAATTTATAATTCATGAGCTACTTCCTTCTTCTTTCTTGTTTTCTTGTGTATTTATTTATGTTCTTTCATGCTGCGAGTTTCTGCCAAGAATTTCTAGATTTCCATTTCAAGCTTTTTATGCACATGAGGATTGCTTGCAAACTTACACCACAAACTAACTAATAAATTTAGGTTTAAGATTATTTTCATTACTACAAATGAGAGATTTTGTAACATTTGTTGCAGACTGACTTTTCCTTCAAATATTTTCTATTCTTGCTTTAATAATGTTCATGGTAGTGAAGTGCATGGATTTAGATACATGCTAAATTTTGGAGTTGAGGTTGAATATTGTGTTGAAGGTTCGCACTTGCTACTGTAGTAAGTCAATGTAACTAAGAAAGGGAGAAGCTAACACTTTGGGATGTTGTACATATATATTTGTATTTGCCCGTGGATAAATATTGGTTATGTGCTCCCATTTTACATGCTGCAAATGCCTTCCCTGTGTTAACACCTCTACCTCCTCGTGTTTTTTAAAATTCTACTTACAACTATGCCCAGTGCGTACATCTAGATGAACTGTTTAAATTTTTCTAATGAATGCCTTATAAATCACTTTTTCAACTAGGTCATTGAGAAACTTATTTGTTCTAGTCTTTATTACAATTATATGTGGAAACAATGCAGTGGGAATGTTTCTATTTTAGTCTGGTGCATTGGTTACAATCTATTATTAACTATATTGATTGTGGGTTTGAGAAGAGATAAAAGTTTGGATACCTTACACAGTCTGAATTACTGTCTTTGATTGGTGTAATTAATATTCATTTGAATGATTTAACTGGTCTGAGAAGCTTTACCCCC
>BOPP01000015.1:13849432-13911932 GCA_017312745.1 Gryllus bimaculatus | reverse complement strand
GGATGTCAAAAAGTAACCTAGAAAGAATTACTTTCTTGAATTCGTAGGTCATAAGAAATATTTGTATCAAAAGTTGTCGAACTAATACATTAACAAAAAATGTATTACCAATATTGTGTATTATCCAATTATTTAATATCCTTTGAAGTAGCACCTCATACATGAACACACCTCCAACAGTTCTGCCATTATAGGTCTCCAGGAGCGTGGTGACTGGAATTCCGTTCAGATTTCTTGTCATGGCTTATTGTCTGCACTTTGCAGTTGTTATGTCCTTTCAGCACTAACTTGAGTCAGGAGACGAGAGAGTCTGGGGGAGCGACATCTTTCTTCTCCCCCATCTGAGCCATCTCAAGTTAGTAGTGCCCAGAAACCAATTTCCACCAAACTATATCCAAAATTTTAAGCTTATTTTAGGTTAATTAAATGCTCTATTCCTGAATTTTAGGCTCTTTTGGATCTGATTTTTTAAAAATGAAAATGCAGGAATCTTTTTTTAAGTCTAAAATTTTGCATTGGGTTTCAATTTTTTCCGAGGATGTTTGATTTTTTTTAAATTTGCCTATAAGGAGGTATGTTAACTGATTCTCTTTGTACAGACCTGCTTTTTGGAATGAAAATACAGGAATAATTGTTTCTTTGAACCTCAAATTAGCATTAAATTTTAGGTAGGGTTTCAGATTTTTCTAAGGTAGGTTTTTTGCTTTGTTTATGGGCACATAAGAACCAATGTTACTTGTTTTTCTTTGTACGGTTCTGATTTTTGGAATAAAACTGGAATTTTTTTCTAGAGCCTCAAATTAGACTAAAATTTTGGGTAGGGTTTCATATTTTTGAAATAGATTTTCTAGGTGGGCGCTGCTAGCTTTAGACTAAAGCTAGCAGCACCCCCGATTTTGGGAAATCCAAAAGATCCTAATATTCGGGAATGTAATATTTATTTAGCCTAAAATTTTATTTGGATATAGTTTGGTTGAAATTGTTTTTGGGCGCTGCTAGCTTTAGATGGCTCCCCACATGTCACATACAGATTTTACTGTCCTTTGATTAAATAAATCAAACCGTTGGGCGCGTGGGATAGCTGTTTGTTGCATCACGTTCTCTCCCACGATGTTGGGTTCGGCGCATTGTCGAGGCGAAGCTTCCAGGAATTACCGATGGCTGGGCGGATGCGGAAGATTCTTTCCATTGGTGTACCATTCTCAGCCATTGCCATTATCTAAGAATTCTAGTTCATACACACTATCGAGATGTTCTTGCCTTCACTCGCTTTGCCTTTTGACCGTCAAAATCCTCGTCTCCAAGTTTGCACGCACTTTTCTTATTATTAAATTTTTCAATTCGATTCACAAGACTTCTATAAGTTGATACATCCAGCAACCATGAGACAACTCAACCGACGATCACGTTCCAGAAGAGTGTTCACTTCCATCACATTTGCTTTGACGGTTGAAGTAGTCAAGCATTCACTTCCTTCAGAGTGCTCTCTTCTCGTAACATGAGCTATTCAAAACTACTTAATCTACCCGTGTCACTTAGACGCCCGGATGATGCCGAGAGGTTCACTTGCAGGTTTACAGAGTTTGGGCAAAAATTAAGGCTGTTAGGATGAACGATTTATGTCGGGGCGGGACGAAGTTACTTAGTATCGGTTCACTCGACGTGTACAATACACTCCGCAAAGGACCGCAGGCGAGTGACATCTGTCTCTGGAATTTCCCGACAGCCTCCGCCGGCACGTCCGGCCGCGGAGACCCTCGAATCCTCCATCTAGTCGCGAAAAATTCAGACCAACTACTTTTGGGACAACTATTGTAGGTATTTCATGCTCCTCTAATATTGGTTCAGAATGGCTGGTAGTGGTAATGCTAAAGGGGAAATTATTTATTCAGCAAAAATGGAAAGAAAAAAAAATACAGACAAAACTGATGCAGGGCGGTACGTATTCTGTTCTCCTCACTTTTCGAGGAACGTACTTTTTGCGGAGTTTGAGAGGGTCAGGGTTTTTTCAAGTTGTTTGAGACACTGGCTGGTACCTACTATTATTGAGCGAAAGTACATCGCAATGTCCTGAACCTTTAAGAAATAATTGGAGGTCCCCATAGTTGGTAAGGTACTGATAATATTAAAATACAACTATCTCCGTCATTAGTGATGACAAACACATATCTCTCCGTAAAATACGCTGGTCTGTCCAGTTGATTTTACGGAGAAAGATGTGGCTCAGATTATAAACCTAGAAATCACTTCAAGAGCACACGCTCTGGCTCCAGGCATGTAACGTAATCTCTGTATGAAGACAGAATAAGACTTCTTCGTGCTTCTTGTACTTACTGTTTCTTTTTCGGTATACCAACAAAACTTAATACTTGACATCCCAATATCAAGTATTCAATTTAAATTATGAAATCAGTTTACTAGAATGTTAATTGACTCTGATTTCTGATGTTAAGAAATAATTGAAAATAAAAAAACGATAACAATACCTGTACTTTGTTCTCTTGATGAGAGTCACAGGATGAGCGTCTTAGTACGGATTTTTCTCTGTCGCTAATTTCATCCTGGCTTGCCACCATTTCCTTGACAACTCTCAAGCCCTCGTCTAGGAGAGTATCTTGTACTAACTGCAAATACATACAACATTTTAAAGTAAAATTAATAAGAAATTTAGGAATAAAACAATATTTATGATTGTTATACATAAACGAATATAATAATAGAAATTATCAAGTTTTGTTTGTTCGTTCACAGAGTTAAGATTCTCTTCTTTATGGAAAAACACTCTTCCCTTTTGTAAAACATAAAACCTGGGAGTCAAGGAGACTATTACCGTACTTTGAGAAAGTTAGAAAGAATTAAATTATAAAGAACTTGGGGAAAAATACTACAGATCAAGGAAGAAATAATATCTTATTCAAGAACCTTTAGTAGGAAAGATACACAAATTATGGATGGTTGGCATCAGTCGATAGTTTTTATTTATTTTTTTACTCAACTCCACTTTAGTTGTGAAAACTTTGATTATACAAGTATACTAGTATCTACTGATACTACATTTTTTAGAAAATCGTATGGTACTTCTTTTTTTCGTCAATATTGACTGTCAAACTTTTAAAGTTTTTAGGGGTCATCGGGCAACATGGGCCACCCAAGCCCACTTCAGGAATTGCTTGGCGCAAGCCTTGGGGCTAGTTTGGAGGACTACTTCCGTGAGAGTGGAACGTAATAACCATTGCCAAAACGAATATTTTTAATGTTATTTACCAAAATAATTATTAAAAAATATTAAATTCACTCGAGGGGGTATTTATTGTTGTTTAGACTCCACTGTACTCGAAAAAAAATGAGAGAAGCAAAATGTTTTGCGAAAAAATGTTTTTTTAATGTCTAAAACGCATATGACATCACGATTTCACCACCGTTGCGGTGATACTTGCTGCAGTGATACTGATTCTTTAGTGGAAAGTTGGGTAGGTCATAAAGATCTCATAACACATGTTAAACGTACGTGGAAAATACAGGAACCCGAGTGCAGTGGCGGTTTCTGGCGGCAGGGGATGGAAGGGAGGAACAATTAAAATATTTGCTTTGATGATTCAGGAAAAATGAATAACTTTTGTGTTGATTACTACGAGAAGGTTAATTTGATGTAGTTTTAACCTAGGTGCTCTTTTAAGCTTAGCGGAAACGATCGCAGTCAATGGAAGAGGCTCCGACGAGGGACATCCTTTCTCCTCTCGTGAGTTGATCGCCACTTCTCTCCGCGTTCCACCGACGGCGAGCAGAGGAGCCTCCGTCAAAGCTCGTCGGGCGGAATGTTTCTGCACCGTTTCTATGCTTATGGAATGCACGTTTTTGCCCAGAAAGTAGTTTTTCAAACCAACTTTTGAGTGCTTATAGCTGCTTTGCCATTTGAAATGTTCAAATAGTTTATTAGACAAAATATGCTTAAAATTTTTTTAGAGAGTCTGCAAAGAGATTCTTTTTGAAGTTTCGACGTTTCCTCCCCGGACAGCCTGTATATTGGATAAGATTTATTCTCTTTTTCGATACCAAGTCCCCACAATACTTTTTTTCTGTCAAAATATCTTCGATTTTTGAAGCAGCATTACAATACTTACTCTTTACTACGTACGTAGGGAGAAGGTCAAAAAGCGAAAAGTCTGTGACGCTCCGAATAGAGACGCGACACTCGGATGAACAAACTCTGCAATCGGTGAAGGGAAAACATTTTCGATCTAGTAATGTTTTGAACCTAGAAAATCAGGATTGATTTGACACCAGTGGGAGGAGCATTTCTTGTATTTGCATTCACTTTATATATCCGTATAAAATTCAGAAGTTCGCCGAAGAACAGAAAGTAGATCAATTTTCAAAGGTATTTTTCACATTTCTCTCGGATTAAAATTGTTCTTTGCTTGTGATGACTTTTGAAAGATGGCGACACTAAATATTTAATTTGTGACATTAAATATTAAATATGAAGACGAAAAAGGAAGAAAAAAGAAATGAAGAAGAGTATTTTTTATAATTGTACTAAGCTTAAAAAGCTTACGAGGGTGGTGAATGTAGCGATGAATTAATGACAATGCTGATAATAATTTACAATGCTTGGAATGAAAAACACAAAGACCAGTTAACTATCTGTAACCTCGGAAACCAAGGTGGGAAATAAGCTTCCCGCTAACGAAATGAGAGGTGGCGAGTAACGATCATGACGTCTGGAAGGCGAGGCGGAGAAAGAGCGGAGGAAACCTACTGCGAGCCCGCTTCGGCTAAAATTTCTCAGAGGGTGAGTGGAATTCGAATTCCAATTTCCGCAGGTGATAAGGTCAACCCCTGGCTGCTACGAACCGACTTAAGAAACAGCCGATGGGAAGGATTAAATATTAGAACGTACGAGTTTAGAAGAAGCAAAAGTTGCAGATATAAAAGAGGAATTAAAAAAAGAAGGATACAAAGACGAAGAAGATGAAACCAAGAAGAAAGGAAGTGTTAGAAGGAAAAATAATAAAAACTCGAATTATAAGAAAAAGAAGAATGAAAAAAGCAGAAGACTAAGAAGATGGACAAGAAGAAATGTTACAAGAGCTAAAAGAAGTGTCAGAAGAAGAAGAACAATAACAAGGAGAGTTATTTAGTTGTTTTATCTACAAGGATAACCCGCGCGTGTTTTAAGGGGAGACTCCATTAGCGCCGTGGGCGGTGGAAGCTCTAACAGCGCCCGCGCCATCGATTGCCGGGGGCAGCCCCGCCCCCTTGGCCGCGACTCCATCGCTATCGATTCTAACAATGCCTCTCCACGCACCTCCACCCCCGAGCGCGGGCCTTGCAAAGCAACCCATCAGCTCCCGTACGCCCTCTCCGTACTTGATCCGGGCCGGACCCCAACTCACGGATGTCGGACACTTTGAGTTAATCGCAGAGGCAGAAAGTAATGATTTATTTTTCAGACGATCATGGGATACTTTGTCTACAAGAGCAAGGTATAGCTTCAGGAGTGACGATAGGTATCTTTCTCGAATAGACGAAGTATTTGAGCTTTGGCCGTCACCCCCTCAAAGAAAATGTGCAATTCGTGCCCTGTTCATGCCACGAGCGCATTGGAGATTTCCGAATTCACGAGAAGCGCAGGAACGGGTGATTTCTATGGAAATTTCCAATTCACGAGTGCAATTTAATAAGTCTATTTCTCCAACTAAATTATGTATATTTCTTAATCAAGTCTATTTCGCTGATGAAATTATGAGAAATTCGAATGTGTCAAAATATCAATATATTAATGTGGTTCATTTAACAACCATATTCTCGTTAACCCGTGATCCACGGTTCAAAACGGAGGTCCATAGTTCAATACATAGTGAATGATTCATTCATGGTTCCATGCAGATGTCAATACACATCACCTTGAATAGTTAGTGAGTCGCAGTTGCCTAGTTGTGAAGAGGTGGACAGAAAAATATGAAAAATCGATTAGTTTTTGATATACCTTGTACTTTCGAGTTATCACTGCCGTTTGGTTTCTGTTCTTGAAATCATAAGGAATAAAGACTGCGCTGCTCCATCTTCATTATAAAATTCAATAATCTGGATCTGTTTTAATATGAAAGACATCATTCAACATAGTGACCCACAATCTTGTGAAAACCGCGTGAAACACGTGTTCAACAATGAAATGTTGATTTTCAATTTCCAGATGCAAAATACTTACGAAAATTGTAAGAGTCAAGACTTACAGAGTAAAAATAAAAAAGTTATGTATGAAATGTACGAGTATAAAGTACTTCATTTTCATCAGAATATGCATTGCATAGTAGTATATAAGTAATAAATAACATTACATGGCAGTACATCGCCATTTTCTCATGGCGCCATTTTCAATGGCTCCAAAGCTTTTTTGATTTAACTTTGTCCTTAGAGTAAATGACGCTGAATAGTGCAGACATCGGGAGAGATGGCTCAGAGCTGATGTCTCTGCAGTCCCTCTGACCGGGAGGTCCTAGGTTCGAGTGGTGGCAGGGTTTTCGACACTAGCTTATCTTCTGGGTCGCTTGTCACTGCCTGAAGAAGAATTCTAGCGGCCGGCTGCTCTGATCGGTAGTATTCCTTGGTTTCTCCGACTAATACCAGGCGAATTCCGGAGCAGTACTCTAACAAACAATTCACGGACCGCGCGCGATCTTTCCTACCTTTTCCTAGTCCTAATAGGACAAGGAAAAGGTATGAAAGATCTCGCGCGATCCGTGAATCGTTACCCTTACATCCTTACACACACACACACTTAAACTAACATATATTACACTACTACACATGCCAGGAGAACGGTCGGGAGCCTAGAGCTTGTCCCGGCTGGGGCGGTGCCCTACTGGTGGGAGATACCTGGTTGGGAAAACCCCGTTAGCCTACGGTAGGTCGGCGCCGGATCTAGCCATCCAGCGGGGGAAGACCCCCCATCACCGAGGAAGAACATGTACGACACTTACGGGACCAATGACCATTTAGTAATTGACCCTTCAGGAATCACTGTCAATCAATTAATCTCAAGAGTGCAGACTACTTTTCGAGTAAATTCGCCGATTTTTCGAAAACTGTAAAAGTTCTATTTTTTCCGCATCTTCCTACAACTTACAATATTGAAGATAGGAGAGTTTTCTGAATGTGATATGCTATTTAAATGTAATGATGCTCAAAGAATGTAAGCCCCGAATGTAATATGCTAAAAAATCTTGAAATAAGATTATGTACAATTTTTCGAAAATTGAATAGTTGTTGCATAATTTTGTATAAAATAGGGCAATTGTTAGTTTTTTAAAACATTTTTCTGTCAAAAGCGGCTCCAATTTTTTTCTTTCAATTTTCCCCCTCGTATGTATTATTAGTGAAATAATTGGTAGCGGTCTATGGTTTTTCCTTGGGGCCAAGGAGAGATGAGGGGTGGAGGGCGCTCACCTGCCTGGAGATCTTGCAAGGGCCGCGGCCGGTCAGCGCCTCGGCAGCGCCTCCCCCGCCCCCGCCGCCGCCGCCGCCGTCGCCCTCGTGCGCCTCAGAGTCGCGCGAGTCTCCCACGTCCTGCGCACGCACACGCGCCCGTCATGCCCGCCCGCCACGCGCGCTCGACACGGCCCTCCAGACCCAGCAGCCCCGCCCACGCACGTGACAAAGAGCTAAAGCATACGAGTTAATGAAACACTTGTGGTATGCGCTGTGTGTTGAGTTTTGATTCAACAAACGATTACGTAGGCTTCCGCGGCCGGAGTTTGTATTGTCCACGTCTGTCGTGGTGGCTGACGTTTCAGCCAACATGTGGCCTTCTTCGGAGCGTTGACCGAAAAGATCGTTCCGGGTAGCCTAGACAATACGTTGATTCAATAAGTTGTATGTGCTGAAGTAGTTGGGTTCAGTTACCTTGTTAAAAATGTCGCCTGTAGCTTATGACCAATTTAATTACCTCCGATTGCTCATTTCCATGTCAACGGTGTGTCTTAGGTGTCCGCGATGAACGACCCATTGAAAACATAGTTGAATGTAACCATCACGAAACTTCAAACGTGTTTAATGCCAAAATACAGATGAAGCTTGACTCGCTTCAGGCACCTGACTTCTTGCTTAAGTGTTTCTTCTTGCCCGAATACGCGTATGTTTTGCAATTATCCATATGCTTTAGATTTTTGTCAAGAAAATACTCGCTTCTGGAAGACGCCGCGACCTGAGCATGGTTGCCAATGTCGTCATAGTGCGACCTCCTTCGGGAATGCATCATTTAAGCCTAAAGAAGGTCGCAGTATGACGACTGAAAGTTGGCAATCGTGGCAAGACGGTGGCTTCCAAGCTGCAACCCGCGGAGGATTGCATCTTCTGGCTCTGGAGGAACGCGCTTGAGCGGGGCACTGTGGCAGAAACAGGAAAAGGGGCACGACCCCATTTAAATAAACTGACTGAAAACTCTGTTCGGAGTTGGGGTGAAGGTTGCCGTACACTCCCTAATTTCAAGGTTTTCCACGCTCAATTTATTGATAACAGCACATTTAGTATTTTATGAATCATTCATCAGTATCAATAGTGTATTTACATATAGTGCAAAACACAGGTATATTAGAATATTTATAAACAAAGTTGAATATAATTTTTTTTCAGGTATTAAACGATTAAATGAAACTTCGTAACAGTGCAGGCTTGTTGAGCCACAGGTCTGGCTGCCAAAAAACATGGTTATTTCCTTGCAAAAAAAAAACCTCTTCTACCTCGATTGTGAGGCCTATCTCTCGATTGCACATAGTTCATTATTGAGTAACAAATCAAGTAGCAACGACGACAGATGTACACGCGAGGGGCAGGCCGGGCCTCTCAGCGCGCCCTGTTCGCCCTCCGCTGCTTCGGCCTCTTTGGGAGGCGCGCGATGTGAGTCGCTGGCTCCTCGGCCTTCCGACCTCTGTGAGTTGGCCGGAAAAAATGGGATTTTAACCAACCTTGGTACATTGTTAGCCCACCAAATATTTTCATTTACTTACCCACTCAAAAAAGTAGACGCGTAATAAATTTTCGGGCCAACTTCACGCTGGCGGGGAAAAATCTGGGATTTTAACGAAATTAGGTACATAATTTGCCAAAGTTGGCGCAGCAAAGATGTTCGTTTGTCCGCTCACCCAAAAAACGTTCGAGTGCATAAAAATGTTGGAGACACACCAGGCCGGACGGAAAAATCCACGTATGTTGACGAAACTTGGTATAATGTTTGCCCAGACATGCCCTAACGAAACAATTTTCGGGCCAACTCCACGCGTGCCGGAGAAATTCCAGTGCAATACGGTCGCGGCGCGGCGCAGCGCAGCGCTGGGCTACCTGCGAGGGGGAGCTGGCGTTGCTGAAGGAGAGCTGCGAGTCGGTGTCGTCGGTGTCGGCTCGCTCCCCGTCCGCCGCCGCCCCCGGCGCGTGCCCGCCGCCGTGCCTGCAAAACCTGCGCGAGCGCGCGCGCGCGTGCCAGTCCTGGGCTCCGCCGCTGCCGCACGCGCGCGCGAGGGGCAAGGGAAGGGGGATGCTCGCGTCGCCGCGTGGCCGCCACGTGGAGTTCACAGGGGTGCGCGCTGCCTGAGGACGACGAGACACTCGTTTATTTAAAAACAACAAGGAATCAAACTGAAACCGGAACCTGTTTCGGTTTACAAACCGTAATTAAAACCATTTTTTTTGTATACTGTACTTTGTATACTGTATTTTGTACTGCACAAATAATGACGTATTAGCACTTGACAGTACGAATGATGGTGACATCACACATTCAGCCAATCCCAGCTAGAGAATCGTGGGGAGGTAGCGGCAAACGGAACAGCCGACCACAGTTTTCTCCCCGAGACGACAGAAGAAAGCAGTTTTGCAAAATAAAGCTTGATTCTATTATAAATTTATAATGCTGTTATACAAAAATAGCGTATGCCACTCGTTTGTAATGTTGCTTTATTGTATTTGTAAAAATTAAAAAACTTACTCCCAATGTCGCTCGCTTTCAAAACTTGTACTCATACAATAACGCTTATCATAAAGTAATTGCATAAACTACTAAATATTATTAACCGAAACAGGAACATTATTTGAAGCTGTTTTATGCTTTTATTTGACTTGCTCTGTATGCCATTAAATATCGTTCCATATAATTTGACTTATGAAACTTTGATGATGTAAATAACTTTTCGTTAACTCATTATAAGTGGCTTAGGCGCTTTCGGACATGTCTTCTACACTAAATTCTAGGTAAAAAAGGCCAAACTTATGAGTCTCCTAATTTGGATTCAGGAAATTGATGACCTACATAATTTTCAAGGCGGTTCACGATTATGTTGATTTTGGATGTGAGGCCTGTACACTTTCTATGCTAACAGGTTAAAGGAAATTTTATACATTTTTTTAGAAAGTGTCAAGTTAATGAATAAGCATCCTGCTGCACTAATACGTCACAGACAAAATAAGAAACCCTATCTCCATGAAGCTGGGATTGACCTACTTTACGAGTGTCATGCACGTTATTTCCGAGCTGAAATGTAGATATTACTCTGAACTTAACTGAACAGAATGTATGTGCGTTGGGAAATGAAACATCTGCAATAACGGTTTACTGCATACTGACGTATAAAATTAGATATGCTCGAAGTTTGTTTTACTGTATACGAAAACGAGCAAAAACCGTTTCAGGCGCCCGGTATATTGTTGGCAATTAAAACAATTCTTACAAATGCGTAACTTTTGTATTATTTTATTCACAAATGATTAAAACATCATTTTTACTTATTGGAACTTTCGCTGTCGTTTTCTTCAAATTTAACTTAGTAAAAATATTTTTCCGTCTAGACGTTACTGCAAAAGAAAATCTTTCACGCATTCATCGACAAAAAATAAGCGACGTTTAAAGGGTTTTAAGGAAATAAATGATTTTTACTAGGAAAGAAAGTATGTACAAATTTGTAATGTAATATTAGTTTGAAATGAAAAATGTAATATATATTGTAATTCATTTTTTGACAAATAGTGGGGTGGATATACGTACTGCTAGTTAATAAAACCCTCCACAAGCATAATTTATTCGGGATGTGTATAAAATATGACAGTAGTTGACTTTATGATTCGAAGTTTCCAAGTGTCTCATGTGATATGTTTATAATTTAAAATAATTCTAGTATTTGAAATAATTTATTAGTTGAATGATACTGACAGCGAAATTTTTGGGACGTATCAAATATCGAAACTAGATGTCGCAATTATTTCATTAATCTAATATAATGAAAGAAACATTAAGAAATATATCGATGTTTGAAAAAAACTTTTCCGATCCTGATCATCAAGAATATATTAAGTACATTGTATAAATAAATACCGTTGTCTTTTCTAACTTTTTTTTTCTGAATTCCACTCTCCAATCTCGATGATGATAAGTTAACAATTGTATTTTCATTAAATCGTGGATCATAAAAACCGACTGTTGTAAAAATTGTGGAGACGAGAATCTGAATTATCGTGTGTGATGATGCAGCTTTAATATAAAAGTAATTTGGAATACTCTACGTCACACCGATTCTAATGGATCATGTGGACATTCAATTAAGGAAATCCGTAGACAGTTTCAAACGTTACGAAGGTGGGAAGAAACACAGAACTCACAATGAAAAACAATCCTTCTTGCAGTAGGGCGTACATTTTTGAAATGCATGATAAATTCCGTATTGACGCGAAGCTAATGCGCACCTTTTTTTTTGCCAAATGTGGTACTCAAAATTGTGATGCACTTCAGATTCGCGTGCAAATGCTTTCCTAGACTGCCTTAACTTCCTTCAATTTTTCCATATATTTCGTCTCCATGGATCGCTGGATTTTTTAAATTCAATTTCGTTTTATTTATCATTGGTATATTATTAAGGGTTTTTAGTTATGATATGGAGGGCAAACGAAGACGAACATCTTATGATGCTTCATTAAATTGTAAAACAGTTACCAGTAAAGCAGTTAGATTGCTAACTATGAATACAATAAATCCTATTTCTGTATTCCACAAATTTAAATACAATACCGTGTCTATTGTTGTGTCGTTGATGCGCATTCGATTCGATTGGTGGCCTGTGCGGTGGCTTGTGGTGTGTGAGTAGGGTGAGAGCCAAGTGGCGTGTGGGGCTGTGCTCACCTGCGGTGCGCGGCCGCGGGCAGAGCGGAGAGCGCGGGATGAGGCGGCGCGCCCGGCCCCGCCCCCGCCCCCGCCCCGCCGCCGCCGCGCGCCGCCGCCGCCACGACGTCGGCCGCGTCGAGCAGCGCCCCCTGCGGCGCACACCGTGCCCACTGCGCGTGCAGCGCCTTCACCGCGCGCAAGCCACGCGCCGCCGCCCGGCGCCGCGCCGCCGCCAGGGCCCGTGCCCGCTCCTGCCGCCGCCACCAGCAGCTCAGCGCGTTCGCCCAGGGCGCGCAGCTCCTCGGCCACCTGCTCCAGGCGCTCCTGCGCGCCACGCCCACCTCGGTCTTTGCACACCGCAACCCCGCGCCGCCGCCTGCGCTGCGCTCAACGGGGATCACGATACCTTCGCGCCGGCCAACTTCCTCCCAGCGAGAGGGGGTCCTCTAAGAAGGGGCCGCTTTGACAGGTCCGGAAACAAGTAGACGGCATACAGAGCGATGACGGCATTTGTAAATGAGCTAACTGTAAACGAACGTACTGACAAAAGGAGTGCATGGATGTAACTTGCAGTCTCGTACAATGTGTGTCGCAGTGTCTGAGCAGTAGCTGGTAACCTCTCTATAAACGTAGATTACTATAAGAAGGGATGGCTTGGGCAGCTACTGCTGGCAACTTAACTGCCGTTCATGTCCATACACTCATTTTGTCAGTGCCTTCTTTTACAGTTAGATCGTTTACAAATGGCTTCATCAGTATCTCTTACAATGTCATCGCCCTGCATGACGTTCATTTGTTTCTCGATCTGTCAAAATGGTTCAAACTTAGAGTAACTCCTCTTTACAAACACAAGCCTAGGAATAAATATCACAAACTCCTAGGGCATGTACAGCAATCTGACGATGAATATGTAGTAGGAAATTCCGAGTTACACACGTGACATTTCCCCCTTTTAGTCTCAACTCTGCGTCCAGAGCAGCTTACACTGTGGCACAATCAAGGAGATTTCATGTACGTGCCGATCATGAAATCTCCTCCTATGCATAAAGGGTTGCCTAAAATCACGGGCAAGTGTCACGTGTGGAACTCGGAATTTCTCACAATAATTTCATTGGCAAAATCATTCCACCCCGTAATCATTTTCCACTCTGTACAAACGTTTGCAACATTTATTCTGGAACACCTTATATTGAGCTTGGTCCCTCCGCTAGACCGATTACTTTAGCCCTATTAAATCGCTTTGTCTCTAAACTAAAAAATGACTGGAAAATGCATGCAGCAAGCTTACTGTTGCAGTTCGCAAAGTATCTGACATGGGGAATCACCAGTTGCTACGCGTGTATGAAATAAATCATATTTTTTAGCATGCGTGTTTCAAACATTTTTTAGTTTTGTGACAAAGTATTACATGCCCAAAGTAACCCATCTTTATTCTTTGTATTATTTTTATGCTGCGTTTTAACGTAAAAGTCGAGGCAACTAAATCTATTCATTTTGAAAATTTAGAAAAATACAAATGCATTTCTATATCAAAACACGTGTGTAACTAAATTCATTCACTTCTCTCGAGTATAAAAGAAAACCTTATTTTCCAGCTCTCCAATTTTGCGACTTCCTTAGCAAAACTATGTTCTATTGAAAGTGTCTACAGCCTTCTCCCACAATCCCCAAACGAGGTGCTCACTCGAAAGCTATGTTCAGCCCATTTGAAGTGCAGAGGCAGCCAGACGGAGGAACGAGGCGGTGGTGCATGCTCAACGTACTTGTGTGCGAGTGAGGTTTCTCAGCGCTCAAAACTCTTCAGCTAAGCTCTCTCTCTCGCTCTCTGTTCCTGAAGTTCATTTCTTTATTGCAATGTACATTTCTTTTTGTCTCTCTGCTTGATATGACTGTTCGTCATTCATCACTTACACAGTTACATTTCATTTACTAGGCCGTTGAACTCAAGATGTGTGAAAGCAGCGAATATTTCTCTGATGGTGCGATTCGGCTATCGCAATTACGGCCTTCTCTTTGGAACGTCTGCACCCCCTCTCCACATACGCAGGTGGCTTATTACCAGTTCATACGAATAATTTCTTGCTTCATGTGGCTCTTACGGCGCTATAAAACGTTTAAAAATGTTTTCGTGTGTTAAAATATGTTTGTGCTATGCATGAAATAATTAAAGACGTTGTCATTGCCAACAATATTATTTAATGTAAGAGCAGCTTTCGATGGCTAAGCCATCGAAAAATGCCAAAGATATCACACCACAACACCTATATTGTGCTATGCATATTTATAATAAATTGAAATTTGAAAACATATTGCATTTGACTGACTATCTCACCCTTGGGCAGTGCTAATGTGAAAGTATCTATTAGGGCATTCAATTAAAATATATACAAAAACTAGTGTGGCTGCACCACTGATGGCGGTTCTTTCAGGACGTGATCCCACCCAACCTAACGGTGTTAGGCCACCGAGCGTCACCGGAAGAGTGGACCTGAATGTTACATGTTTTTGTTCTGTTTTAATGGGCTGGGACCACGGGGCTGCCCACGCGTGCGCTCGCGCATTTTAGTGCATATATCTGAAACGAACGTTTGGCCTTCCTTTGTGAGATTTGTACTCTGACCTATTTTGACGTTCGTTAATCTGTTTCGGACAACACATTTTAACCTTAATTCCTTTTTCATTTGATTTGATTTATTTAGTCAAAAAAAAAACAACAGTAAAAACTATGTGACGTATGGGGAAGAAGATGTACTGCGCAAGTTTTCTTGAGTTCCAGAATCACTTCTTGTCATTTTAACTATAAATAGTTGAAATATGAGTAAAAGTTTAAAATAAATAAATAAAAATATTTTTTTTAAAGCGCGAGATTAGCAATATATGAAAAAATAGACATTTTTGTTTCCGAATTATACGAAATTTGTTTGTATCGGTAAAACGAATTGCAAGTATGATTTTTCTGCATTGCTAACAAAATAATAATTCGCCCTTACCTCTACTCCTACCATTACCAGCAAAAGGAGAGTTCAATAAAACATGCGCTTAGTGAAGTTACATTTACGTCCAGAACCAAAACAAGGGGCCATCTCTGCATTTTCTCTATGGATCAGGGAAACTGGAGTAAACCTGATCGAGATGGGGATCATTGACCCGGAATTTGAAGTACATTATTTGTTACACAAATATTAAGTCTTTTTCAAAACTTATATAATACAAATGTAAACTAATTCAATATATCACTGTTTTGTTAAAATAAACATTATTTTTATTTTTGATAATCAGTACAGTCCCGAATTGTGTAGAAACAGTTATGCAGCAAAAAAGATTTTACTTTTAACTTAAATTTGTGAACCGACTCAGTTGTTTAATGTCATCTGGCAATGCGTTGTAAAGTAACGTATATGTGTTGTATGCGGATTTCTGATAGTGTGCTGTTGATTCTGACACTTGATGAACGCGATTTTTACGACGTGTGTTGTACTCCTAATTACAAATATCAGTATAAAAACATTGCATTTTCTGACCAAATTTTCAAGCAAAAGCAAGATTTGTAAATTGCCACGTATATTTAACCGTGTGTGGAAACAGATTTGTCACTGATTTTATGTCACTACTTGCTACGGAATATTTTCACTTCGAAGTGGAAAGACACGAAATGCTGCGCAAAAAACGGGGAATTTTCGGCAGATAAACTCTTTTTACAGGACTCGGTACGAAAAAGTGATTAAATCCAGTTGCTAAGTTAAGAAAAAATTCTCTAATACATAGTATAGCCAGAATCCGTGTTTTGTGGGTCCTTGATACCAAAAAATCGAATGACGGTAAATCGTCTGTCCGTCTGTGAACAATTCTAGTGGCTAAACCGTTCAGTCGATTTTTTCCAAAATTAATATTCTCTACTCAATCTGGCTGATTTCGAGGCCTCTTGAATTTAAATCCAATATTCTGATTTTTGGGGGGTACTTTACAAGAAAACCCTAGGACATTTTCAAATTTTTCAAAAAAATGTGGGTACATCATTTTTGATTAAATTTCGTTGATGGATTGTGTGAAGAAGTTTAAGAGAACAGTGCAGGTATCATTTTAGTTGAGAACACTCTTTCAAAAAATTGAAAAAAATCAATTTTTTTTCGGCCGCTTCCTACAACTAAAACATTAAAGATTGAGATTTTCTCCTTAATGAAATATGTTCCTTAAAGATAGATTTTGGAATAAGGTCTTTGCGTGAAAGTAAGTGTGAGAAAGTACGTGCTGTTTTAGCACCACTAGATTAAAATAATAGTTCTATTGCTTATGATTCTATTGCTTAAGAAGATCCGAAGACAGGACCACTTTCTCATCAGAGACCGTTTCGTTTCTAAAGGCTGCTCACTTTCCCGAATGGTAGATTCTAAAAGAGGTCTCACCGAGAGTAACAAACGGTCACACTATAAACGAAGGTTATCTCATTAGTATAGGTGGGATACGCGTATGTGAGAAAGGAAAGAGACATAGGAAGCACGCAGTCGAAATGAGTCAAAGATATTCTCTTAGGGATGTCACTTCAATCCTAGCCATGAGCCACCAGTAATTTGCAGACGTAGTTTTCCGCAGCAAGTCATATTAAAATGATATGCTTTTGAGTTCTGCTGAAGTGCACGACAGGAGGAGATACCGTCAGTTATAAATCTACGATATAATACCACCCGATCTGAAGATACAAAACTGGATGTATTGTTTGCATTCGCGCAGTGGAGCCTGATGATATCCTTCGCCGGCTAGCTGGATTCGTTGGAGAGCATGCCAGTTGCTGTTCACAGACTTCAATGTAACCATCTTTCTCCATTCAGTCTTCTTACAACTGGCATGCAGCAGTTTTTTTCTTATCATATCCTTTAACTTTTGTACAGTAGGTTTAAACCGAAAATTGTAAGTGAAAGGCGTTTGTACATACTGATTTGAGGGTATCATGTTTTCAAAGTTAGGAAATGGCTGCATTAATATTGTCGGTAAACGGAAAAGTCTTGTCGCAATTTTTATTTCTATTCTGATAATTCTCGCAAGAATTATACCTTCTAAACGTATACATTGTTACTCTCAAATTACTTGACGCGTTTTATAGGTCTTTCTGATGCAAAGAAAAATATTTATATGACCATATATTGGTCCTCTTGATGCTGAGATGAGAATGGTTATCTTTCGATTACTGGTAATTTACTGGAGGGAAGTCGTTCCTCATTTTGACACGTCCAAGTACTTGCAGCTAGATGTGATTTGAGAACGTTTAAGTCGTGTTTTCTCTGGAAAGAAACCGAGAAACAATGACAACAATGATAATGCATCTATGTTGTAATGCTGACAGAATTAAACAGAGATTCAGATGAAGCGCAACTTTGCATGGTAATGAATCTAAATAATATACATGTATTCTAAGGTCTGGACAACACGTTCCAAAAATTTAATAGTGATATTATTTTAAAATTAAATTTATGAATATAAAAAATATATTTAATCTTGATACAAGAATGAAGTTGAAGTTGTTTCTTCTTAAGCGACAAGTTTGAACAATTTCAAATACTAGTATTAACGATAGCAACAAACTTTGGAGACTAAAACCACGTAATGAATGATGCATTCTTTCATCAAACTCTTCGGAGTACCTTTCAAAGTTCCAAGAACGTAGTTCAAATACCAACGCTGCAAATATCGTGATCCCAGTTGAAATGCGCACGTGCAGAACCCTTTACCGAGACCCCAAATTACACTAGCTACGGTGAAGAATTTCGACAGGTTCTACTACATCAGATTTCAGTAGGACGGACAAAGAAGAAAGTTTGGTGAAATAAGTCATGGACGACTTTAGAAGTTTTTGTAGTAACGTATTGTTATTGCATATTTCAATAATACTTGTAATATTTACTTTTATTCATCCACATTTCAACAATAAGATTTGGAGTAAATTCAAAGAATCTGCAATACGGCCTTGATTTTTTATTATTTTTTACAATGTAATGCAGAATTATTTTTATGCACTGTTTCGTAAACTTAACTTTAAACCAAATTGAAAGAGGCAATTACATTGCTCTTTCTAGTTAGAATCCCCTAGGGTCTCTGAAAAATTTAAAGTTCGAAAAATAGCAGTTAAGTATTGTAGAGATTTTTGAAATTATGAATAAAAAATATTTCTAAGTACTTAGTAAATTTTATAAAATTTCAAGAACGTTAAGATTTTTATTAAGATATTTTAATGTTTTCAATAACTACAAAAGTCTATCTTGCGCATTTTTATCTCAATGAGTAATGCTTCCATCAATCTCTTCAAATATTATTACATTTGTTCTTCGTGGTGTTGTATCGTAAAAACATCTGCCTCTCGCGAAAGGATTTAAAGTTAAGAATTGATCGTCCTTGCCAACACCCCAGATTTTGCTAGAAGAGTTTTTGAATCGCGCAATAATGGCTTTTTCTTTAGCCAATTGGACTCAGAAGCGCAATCACAGATTCAAATCTGATACATTTACACCCTACAATCCATGCTCGCTCTGTCGCTACTTTTCATGCACACACAAAATACTAGCGAGCGCGCGGGGGAAATACGGGGAATGCTAAGGTGTCCATTTGCCTTATCCTCTACATACGGAAATGATACTTTCTCACAAAAAAGATTACATGTGTATTTGAAAGCGTTCGTTCTAATCGCTTTCGGAGGAAGACAAAATCCTACGGAAGAATTGAGTCTACGGCCAGAGGCAACCACAGTACCATACTTTCATCGACAATACTAGTTTCAATTCTGCTTCTAAAAGAATACGCCCACATGCACAAACTCCAATGTTACCTCACGTGACACATAATCCATAAAAATGTATCGGTGATTGTGATAGTCCACCACACCACCGTCCGTTCTAGCTTCAGGGCGCGACGGGGCGCATCTCCCATCAGGCGAGAGAGCCTCAGAACCAATGCAGTCTTCAATGCAGCGCGCATCCTCGTGCGCATCTTCGTGGCTGCAGCCCAGCGGGCAAGTGTCACACTTCCCCTACGACGCGCTAGTTACCAGCCAATTGGGATCTAAATGTCACCCATTCATGAACTGTACTTGGGCCGGAACGTCGCCAGACTAGGAATTTGTACTCACCTGCAGCATTCTTAGGGAATAAAATTAGGCAACATCTACAAACACAAACACTCGCAATAACTACGTCTACAACGACTATGCTTATAGGGGCGCTACTCTCTATTCGCAAAAGTGCTGGGAAAGCCTTTCCGCGGTCGCCTGGGCCGTGCGGAGGCGGGGAAGGCCGGGCGGGGCCGGGCGGGACGGGGGCCGGCGCCGCCTCCGAAGCGGCCACACCTGCCGCCTGGAGCCGGTCCAGGCGCGGCCTCTTGCTGGGCGCGCCCTCGTCGCCGTTGCGCGCGCAGACTCCGCTGCCTCCGTCGTCCCGACTCGAGGGCGATCTGCGCACACAGCACCACGCATTCGAAGCGATCCACGCGCAAGAAAGAGCCAACGCGGCAAATACATGAAAAGTCTCTGACCGGGAGGCCTTATGATCGAGTCCCGACAGTGGCAGGGTTTTCGACACTATTCTTTTTATAAATAGCTAGATCGTGTTATGTCGCTTTCTGGAGGAGAATTCTACCGACCGACTGCTTTGATCGGTCTGTCCGTGGTTTCTCCGATCAACACCAAGCGAATGCCAGAGAAGTACCCCAACAAAAGGGTCGCGGACAGACGCGCGATCTTTCCTTCCTCTTCCTTGTTCTATCTCTACCCCTTACTTACGTACATACTCTTACATGCACTGCGCCAACACACATGCCAGGCGAACAGTCGGGAAATTAGATCTTGTTTCGACTGGGCCTGTGCCCTGCTGTTGAGAGATACCTAGTTTCGGAAAACCCCGCCAGCAGACGGTAAATCGGCACCGGATCTCACCATCCAACCGGGGAAGATCACCTCTATCACTCGTGCAAAACACGCACTATACTTATGAAACTAATGACGTTAACAATTGACGAGCCCGGAATCATTAATCAATTAAAACAAATACATGATTAGCAATTTAACATTGGGAACTTAGACTTCCGTGGCCGGCGTCAGTATCTATTTGTTCGGGAGACGCCGCGACAGATGAGAACGTGTCGGTGCACATGCTGCTACCTTCTTCAGGGCGAAATTCTTCCTCAGGGTATATTATTCCAAGGAAGGTCGCAGCTTGGCGACCGAAACTTTGGTACCTGTGCCTAGGACGCGGCGTCTCCTGGACAGCCAAGTAGATGCAATTTAACGTTTTCCGCACAGGGCCAACTCAACAAACAGAAAGTCGGAAAGGATCCACTTATACCTTTAGCCACGACTGGCTCTGATATCCTACTTCCCAATGGTATGTTAAAAAATAACTATGCTGTATCCGGAATACTTCATTTTAATGCAATCAAAGCTCAGCGAGAGGAGACCCGGAGTGTTTTTAGTTACTGTTATTTAGATACAGCGGACTATTTATTATACTTCTCTCTAGATTTTCAATAAAAATACTACAAAAATAAAGTAGTGCTGAAAATTTGAATTTGGAGTACAATAACTTACGCCAGGAAGTCGTTGATTTTTTAAATGTCAGTTAAGAAGAGATATTGTACGTGTGGAGTACCAAATACATGTATCACCTTTTATCTGAAAATATTGAAAAAAAAAGAAAGTTGAACTAAAAGTTCTTAAAATATGCAAAAAATTGTGTTTGAATTTCAACGACTTGTCGGCCGGGTGTTTGTATTCCAAATTCATTTTTGATTTCCCAGGTGTTTTTTGAAGCACTTTACTTAAGATTTTAAAGTGATTTTAAAACTTCGACTGTGCCAAAATAACAGACGCTCTAGAGCTTATTGCCTCAACTACTATATGAGCAATATTACAATCTTTTCTTGGAGCCATGGCATTTCAAAAAGGACAGCATTCTTGCTACACTCATGGCAAATCGCTTAGTGTAACCTCCTGTTTCAAATTGTTTTTTACATCATAAACTAAATATCGTAAGCTGTTAATAGGCGTTTAACCAGTTTAACCCGAACGTTTACCAAGACGTTACGGTAATGCACGTTGTTCCTATTTGAGGTACCATAATGTACTACTACGAGTATGATCATTATTCTCAGAATAGCAAAATCTGACCTTTTCACTTTGGAATTCGACTTTGGTGATTTGATTGTGTGAGTCAGAAGTAGTACACACTGCTGTTGCAGCTTTCTCTGCCAATACAAAGTGTAACAACTTCCGTTCGAATCGTGTATCGTACTTAATAACTTGCAATATCACACTCCGACATTTCTATGCTAACGTAAAGATTAAAAATCGCGGATGCGCGCTATTCACGCTCTGCAAAAACTCTGCAATAAAACAAAATCAAGTAATGGCTTGCAGCAGCAGAAATACTGCAGATCAAAGAAAAACAAATGAAATGTTCCCGTACAACACTTCAAAAAATTAAGTACTCTAGCAAAAAACATTCTTCATGAATTAAAAATCTTACGTATTAACATAGTATAGTCTGTATATAGTAAAATGATTACATGACGCTAAAATTTTTAAAACAAAGTTGCTGTTTCCTAACGCAATAGCGAATACTTCATGACGGGCAGCCTCTTCCTTGAAGCCTTTCTGTTGCGTTAGCTGTGGAGTACGCACGTGACGCACTGACATATTAATTCAGTCTGTTCATACATTATGAGAATAAGCGAATTAACGTAATCAAATATTTGCATTTTTCAGTCGAAATTGAAACTGTTACATATTTTTGTGATTTAACCCATGTTCATAGATAACTCTGTATGGCTGGAGGGTGCTCATAATTGTCTCACAATTTGTGCGCGCATTAGAAGTGATTGATTCATTTTTGATTCCGGGCACGTCAGCTACTAGTCCCCGTAAGTGTAATGCATGTTTTTATCGCGAGAGAAGAAAGAAGAAGGAAAGATCGCGCGCTAGTGTCGAAAATCTTTCTGCCACCGTCGAAGTGCAACCCCAGGACCTCCCTGCCAGACGGACTGCAGTGGCATCAGGCCAGTGCATTGGGGGGCGAAGAGTGGTACTCACGTGGCGCGGAGCTTGGCGTGGGCGAGCGCGTGGGCGTGCGGGAGGGCGTGAGCGGGGCCCGCGCCGGGGCCAGGGCCCAGCGGCGAGGCGCCCTTGGCGAAGGCGCAGCCCGCGTCCCGCACCACCTGGCGCGCCAGCGGGAAGAGCTCGTCGCGACGCGCCAGCAGAGCGGGCATGAAGCGGCACAGCTGCGCCGCCGCCTCGTTCACAGACACCTGCGCCAACACACGGTCCCCGTCAGGCACTTTACCTCCAACGGCCAGCATTCCAATGACAATCGCTCCAAATTCGTCAATTCGAATATCTATAACTCGACCCTCCATAACTCGAATATCGTTAATTCAGATACCTTTGAATCAAATCTCGAATATTTGCACTTCAAAACTCGCACTCGATAAATAGAAACTCAGTAATTGGAACCTTGATAACAACCACTCTCTTTGATATCTCACTCAAATGCTTTGATGTCTCGTTTTATATTTCCCTTAATACATTCTACACACGTGCCAACTTAACTCTAAAAATATAATATTATGAAATATGAACTTCCATATAGTTTTTCGTGGATTTGTGTGTATATCGAGCTGATTCTGTCGTCTGGGAATCCACACTCAGATGAAAGGATGGTAAACCTTCATCGATTTACTCGCTTCCTTCTCACACAATCTCATTTTATGGGTGCGCAATTTAGTGTCAAATTTTATCCCTTCAGCCTGTCGCTCCGTTTCACCTCCTAAGTCAAATGATCTCCCGAAGAACGAGAAAATCTTAGCGGTCTCATTATCATTACTATGACAAACTTCTAACAACAGAAGTTTGTTAAACCCTTGGCGCACTCCTATTCATCACTCACATCCACAATTTGTCTATTGCTGAGAATTTTGCAAGAAAATCAACAATATATTTCATTTGAATTTTTTTCCTAATGTTTTGTTACACAATTAAAATGCACTTGAACATTTTACAAATGTACAGAAGAAAACAATTCTATTCATTTAATTTTTAAAGTATTTCAAGTTACTTTTACAGGGAATAATGAATTTGAATAATAAAGAATCCATGGAAATATTTGTGGTAAATATTATAAATAACCAAGACACAACTTGGTTAAAATTAAAAACTTCTAAGATAATTGTAATTCTTTGGATTGTCTTATTTTGTCAAAAGAAGAGGTGGAGAATGTAAGGAACAACAATAGCAGTAGTGCTAATGGGCAGGACTTCTAAGAACCCGAGAATCCCAACGTAAAGTAAAGGAAGTTCATGTTTACAGTGACTAGGATAATAAGTTCTCCAGCTGCAGTCAAAATATTGCTAATGCTTACAAAGCCATTATGCCTACAATTGGATGGATGAAATTTTCATAATGGTGAAAAAGATCTTCGATTCAACGTTCATTTGTAAAGGAAACGTGATCCTTTATCAAGGAAGCCACCCTATAGTTTAGAAGGTTGCTGAGGAAGTCGTCAGGTCATTTAAGCAAGGAAAGGAACTTCAAAGCAAAAAGTGAAAAGAGCAACCCGAATATTTGTAGTGGGTTTTCTGTTCAGAGAAGGGAGGGGAGGAAACGGAAAAACGTAGAGAGGTGCCGAACGCATAGTAAGGAGAAGGCGATGAGGGGAATTGAGAAGGGGATGGTTGAGATGTGGGAGTGGGGGCTAATGGAGCGACTGGCGGGCATGAAGGGGTGGACTGCAACGAGCGGAGGGGGCGGAATAGCGCCAGGACGGGGACGAGACTGAACATCGGGATGGATATGTCATCGCACGGCGAATGGGCTGAGGCGGAAGTGGACCGGGAGCGTGAGCAAGGGATAACAGATGGAGCGGGAGTGCAGGTGGAGTAGGGTAAGGGTGAGGTAGGGTAAGGTGGAACGGCAGTGAAGACCTGAATAGTGGCGGGAGGGGAGGCAGAACGGTCGGGAGAGCGATCTGGTGTGGGGTCGGCAGCGGGGTCGGCAGCGGAGTCGGGAGCGGGGTCGGGAGCGGGGTCGGGAGCGGGGTCGGGAGCGGGGTCGGGAGCGGGGTCGGGAGAGGGTCGGGAGCGGTGCCTGGGGCAAGGGCGGAGGGCCCAGGCAGCGGTCGCACCCACCTCATGTAGCGTGAGCGGCTTCTCGGGCTTGCGCTTGCAGTCGAAGCGGCCGTAGATGGCAGCGTACTTGCGGATCTCCTCCATGCGGCGCGGGTCGTCCTCGGGCATGCTCATCACCACCTGCGCAGCGCGCCACGCGGGCTCAGCAATCGCCAGTGCGCTCGCGCACATCTGTTGGAACACATCGGTGTTCCTCAGCGCCGCTCTCGCAACATTAGCCACACTTAGCCACACCAACACACACGTAAACCAGACATTAATCGGAGCTTCAAGTTTGGAGGTTGTTGCTCTGGTTTGAATCAGCTGAAATACATGTCTCACGTCCAATGACAAAAAATGGAGATACAGGTTGCCCCTGAATTTTGCCGACAAACTTGGAGAATTGAGGAAAGGGCGGAAACGAAGCAACATTGGTTCTATACGCATTTTACCAAAGATGAGTTTTTTTAGAGTACAGGATTTCAAGCTGGCATTCTTTTCACAAGCGGTATTACGCCGTGACATGGGGATAATGCTATTCATGTCGCCAGGCGTTATCAATACCGGACAGTGGTTCATTTAGGGGTCAGTAATTCAGCTCTCATTTAGATCATTATCTGTGAGAATGATTTGTTCGAGGATTTTAAGGACATGTTCCTAGGAGCCTTTCCGTGTCGCGGGCGTGCGGGGCGTGTCGGGGGCGGGGGCGAGGCTGTATGGCGGCCACTCACCTCGAGGTCCCTGCAGAGGCGTCGCTTGGCGGCGTGGGGCGGGCGCGGGGACAGCGGGGGCAGCGCGCGCGCCAGGGCATCCGCCGCCTCCGCCAGGCGCGCCACCTGCGCCTCCAGCAGCACAGGCGTCAGCT
The DNA here is from genome assembly GCA_017312745.1 of Gryllus bimaculatus. Classification (NCBI taxonomy): domain Eukaryota; kingdom Metazoa; phylum Arthropoda; class Insecta; order Orthoptera; family Gryllidae; genus Gryllus; species Gryllus bimaculatus. The sequence continues at coordinate 13,886,787 of BOPP01000015.1, read as the reverse complement.
GCAGCGGCGACCCGCGCCCGCCCGCGCCGGGCGGCGCCGCGGGTCCAGGGCTGCAGGGCCCCGCCCCCGCTCCCGCCACGCCCTCCGCGCCCCCGCACACGCGGCCGGGGCTGGGCGAGGCGCCGGGCGTCGAGCCTCCGTGCCCGCTGCCGCTGCCGCTGCCGCTCTCCTGTAAGATACACACGTACACCCTCAAAACTCCGCTTCAGCAGTTGACACATAAGGCTTTGAATAAAAAAAGCACTAATTTAAGGTCAATTCATTTTTAGACATGTACAATTTTTGTTTATTTTCTCGTATATATACGTATTTATGGAGTAATATACGTGGTGTAGAGAAAGTTATGTAGCGGAGAAAGACGCTAGTTATCTGCGGACAAATTTTTCGACTTTCGCATTGTGGGTACGTAATACGAAAAAGAAAATAAATCTTGGTCTAATATGTGCATTAAGTTGTTCAATCATTGCACCGGGAGTACGTTAAATGTTGCTCGGTCACTCTTTTGATCCTGAAACCCAATTTGAGATTCATAATACTATTAGTGCCATTTGCAATACTATAGTACAGCCTGATTGTCACTTATTTATATTTTTTGTATCAAACCTTCTAAAATTAGAGTTCAAAAGCATATTTCAAAATGATATTTTTGATATTTCTTACAATCGATAAAAAAAGAATTAAAGCGAAATGATGCGAAGCACTACTTTTCTTTTGGGGACTCGAAATCAATTAACAAAAATAAAAATATCTCTTTTTTTATTTAAGTGAGGGCGATTTAATATGGTCATAAACTTAATATACTACTTCATTGAAATATTCAAGCTTTTGTGCATGTAAATTAGAAAAATAGGCACAAAAAAACAAAAAACAACAACAACAAAATATCCGCATAAAATGCCATAATCAATTAGATAGTTCATCCATTATTTAATAGATCTGTAAAATACTTTGATATCTTTAATACAAATTCAAAAGTTGCTCGCGCTGTACAAACATGAAGCTTCTCTGAGAAGCAGATCTGCCGGGGAGGCATCAAAGTGAGCGCGCCTCGTTGCTGCACTGCGCGTCTAATGGGAGACTCAAATTGCAGGAAGAAAGAGAACGAGTTAATGTGTGAAACTTGTGGACATTCACTCCAAGAAGGCAACTTTCAAACTTAAAAACCCGAACACCATGATCTTTAAAGATCGTAAAATGCATTATAAATTCGCAATATTTAACATTAAAAAATTATATAATTGAAGATAGAGATGTTTACGTTTTAAATCTTTTCTAAAAAATCAACTCTAAAAAATGTCAAGTGCATTTAAAAAAACAATAGTTTTTGTGCAATTTGTGCTTAAAATTTATGCAATTTCTAAAAAACGTTTCTAAAAAACATTTCAAATTGTTTCTTCAATTTCCCCCCGCGGATGGAATAAAGAATGCTTGGAATGAATGGCGTAGGTCTCTTTTTTCGTTGAATTCACTCAATTTTCGAAAATTTCAAATCTAGAAATAATGTGAGAGCGTATGTGCTGTTGTAGCACCACTTTCCATTAGGATTATGATTACAAAACGAGGTAGAGGAAGTAACTTACTATATACTATAGAAAAAAAGTTGTATCCACTTTTTCGTTACCAGCGCCCGGCAATAAGAGTCTGTCATAATTTTTCCGTTTTCTGACACACAATTACAATATTTTCTCTTCTTACGTTGTAAGGAAAAGTAAAAAATAAATGTAAATAAATATAAGTAAATTATAAAGATATTGATTGGCTTGCTAATGGCTTGCAGCGGCAAAAATGATGTTGAACAACAGCACACAAAATGGATTTCCAGAAAAATCGCACACTGCTTCTAGAAATATTAATAAATTACTATTGTATAAATGCAATAATTCATATATAACAAAAATAGTCTTAACTGATACGGAAATAGGAGAGTATAATGTAGTATATTCTACAGCAGTTCTTTATTTACCGAAAATATAAGAAAAAAATGTTTGATAACACCAAACGTGAATAGCGAACATTTAATTGTAAGGTGCCTCATGCTTGGTCCCTTGCTATCGTGCCGCACTGGGTGTGGAAACTAAGTCCGTATTCGTATTATAAAAATAGTCAGAATTACACAATCAAATATGTTTCGTATTTTCCAAGAGTTTGAGGTATCTAAAGAACCCATAGACACTTCTCACTGGACCCTACACCGCCCAGTTGTATTTGAATTTCTGGGTGAAGTGGAATAAGTAGTATTATAATAGCCAGAGGGAAAATTGAAATAGCAGAGCTACTAGTAGCTCAGGAGGGGAACAGAGCGGCTCCTCTCCGCGTGCAGTGGGAGGGGGGAAAGGCAGTGACGGATAATGATGCGATCTTGAATGATGACGCAGTGAGCGGAGGAATGTAAGCAGACACGGAAGATGAACCCACTGTCGGCTGCACTCCGTTATTTACATAGTCGTTCTTCTTAGCTTAAAATTGGCGAGACATGCACATCGTTATGCAATGTAACAAAGACGCATAACTGATCTTCGCAATGGCTACTGGTCTCGGCAGTTCCGTCCAAACTTGTTAAGAAGACGCGCATCGCCAACGTCCAAAATTCCTGCATAATTTTTCACAAATTTGTAATTACAGGTATTTTTCATCCACGAACAAAGCATTGAAATGTAAAAACATGGAGCACAAAACTCCGATGTTAAAAAAGCATCAATTCCAATACATCTATGTTTTGAAAACATAGTTATCGACGTCGCATATCTAGTACTTATGAAGTACAGGCAAATTTATGTAACGCTGTAACGAAAACGGGAATTATTTGGCAGAAAAAGTCGTATTAAAGGGGATAATTCTTTCTGCAAAATGCAGGAAAACTGACAACAAACGAAACGCTCCGATGTCGCGGTCGCTACGATGTTGTGGACACGATGGGTCGTCTAAATAGGACGCGAGGGCGTCGCTTTAAGATGTGTTATTACTTGTCTGGACACACCTTTACATTTCTGGGCTTGATTTCTTGAATCTGAGTACCGACATTCTGAAACATTGTTGGCCGTTTTTTAAGTTCCGTTTTTTAATTGTGAAAATTAGTTAAATTTAGGATGCTACAAAAGCTTTTCACTTTATTTGTAATGGTCACTTAAAATTATGTGAAACTAATATTTTCAAAAAAAAAATTACATGACCATATTTTAAGAAATAATTTAAAATATATTTTAATAGGAAAAATCTATATAATGTAGACAAAAAATTAAACTTCTGCAATTTTCTTTTCTGAAAATTTAGAGAATTCAACGAAAATCGCATCACTGCCTTTTTAATAAGCTCTAAAGGAGAAAAAAAAAAACAATTAAAGAAAAAATATTTTTAAGAAGATTTTGACAAATGTCATCATGGGAGTTTATGTTATTTGTGTCCCCAAAATCAAAATATCATTTTTAAATTCAAGGATCTCAACATCGTCTACATCGATTGGCGATTATCAATATTGCTGAAATTCCTGCCCACTGTTTAGTCACTAGCGTTAAAGACAAACCGACAAATAGATAAACGTTTCATCGTCAACAAATATTTCGGTATCAAGAGACCACAAAAAGTTCTCCAACAAAAAATTCTGGCTACACGACTTTCGAGTAACTTTATTACTACATAAAAGGACAAGAATTATCCCCTTTAATACGACTTTTTCTGCCAAATAATTCCCGTTTTCGTTACAGCGTTACATAAATTTGCCTGTACTTCATAAGTACTAGATATGCGACGTCGATAACTATGTTTTCAAGACATAGATGTATTGGAACTGATGCTTTTTTAACATCGGAGTTTTGTGCTCCATGTTTTTACATTTCAATGCTTTGTTCATGGATGAAAAATACCTGTAATCACAAATTTGTGAAAATTAAAATATGAAACAATAACTGATGATTCCACTGTATATTTATGTGTTCAAAACATACAAACAAACAAACAAACGCGCTATATACTACATTCATCGAATAGACTTTCCGTCGCCCGAGATGACCTCGATGTCCAGGTATTTCCATCTTCCTTCGATTTTCGCACAGGAAGAGTTTTTTTTAATTTAAAAATTTAAATGTTTATTAAAAATCAATACACTTAAATATAAATTAATATACTCGGCGACTGTATTCAAAAAGCGATGTTTAGATACGTGGATGCATTTTAGTCTATGTATTATTGTCATCGATCATTTAATTATGAACATCAATGTTTGACAATATCTATGTTTTGTTATCAGCGTCACATCACTACCAAGTAGAATGCGACAAAGTAAAGAGATATGGAAGTTCAGACAGAGCGAGCACTCACGTGTGGCAGGGGTGGTCCGCCGGGGCTGCCGTGGTTGTTGAGCGTGGCAGGGGCGGGCGCGGGGGCGGCGCCGCCGGGCGGGCTGCGCGCCGCGGGGCCCAGCGTTGGCAGGAGCAGCGCGGGGCCCGCCGGGGGGCGGCGGGTGCAGCGCGGGCGGGTGCCGCGGCGAGTGCGTGAGCGCGGGCGCCGGCGGGGGCGGGTGGCCGGGGGCGGGTGGTGCGGCACCAGCTGCAGCGGCGGAGACACCACCGGAAAGGGCAGCGGCGGCGCCGCGCCCGCCGCCGTAGGCACCAGCGGCGTCTGGAACTGCGCTGCGCACCAACGCCACGTCAGCCCCTTCTCACCGCACCATCAGGTCAAATTCAGATCGCGCGTACTATTTAATAGAGTAGAAATACGTGAGTTGAGACAACCCCATTGTCGTGATGATATGATGGGAAAAATATGAACCCCGGGTTAGCTATTAAAAGAGGTTTATTATGAGCCTTTGTTTCAAGTACACGGTTACATCCTCACGGAGGCTGCGAAGCACAGCCATGAGGAGGGTGGGGGAGGAGAGTCAGGCTGGCAGTGGGTCGCTCTATTCAGCCTTGCGTCGAATCCAGACTCGGTCAACCCGAAGGCAACCGTAGATCTTTTTTTTTTCCCCCTTTTTCCCCCCGATTTTCCTCTTTCCAGTTACCCTGGAGAAGGAATTTATTTAACATGCGGCGTACATAAATAGCTAGAGCCGGTAAGGATTTTGTAGGTTGTGCGGGCCTAACTTAATTAAACTAGCTACAATTATCTTACAACTAATTACATGATCACTTTGGCCTATCGTAGTTACACAAAATTATTTTGATTTTATATTCAGTTCTTCAAAAATGTTCTTTTGTCTTCAACTCGGTGGCCAACTGACCATCTGGTTTTTGTTTCTTTTCCTTTTTTTCTTTTCTTTCTTTTTTTCCTTTTATCTCCTTTTTTTTCTTTTTCCCCCGGTTTCTCTGAAGAGGTGGGAATTTACTTTGCTTTCGGGGTCCATAAATTAGCTGCAGCCGATAAGGCTTGTGCAGCGGAGGTTAGGGCCTATGTTAAATAAACTTACTCGTAATCTAAACTTGATAACTAATACAAATGCCGCTTTGGGCCTATTGTAGTTAATCAAAAAGTTATTTAAATTCAATAAAAGTTCTTGGGATTGTTTTCTACTTTTTAAAATTATTTTATTCATTCACTCTCACATTCATACTTATACTATATACAAACACACTCATTCACACAATCGCATGACACAACACTACACTATTTACGCTGATTTATTCGCCACGGCGCCGACTTCACTGAAGCGCCCGTGGCGCCGCGACCATCTCGGTGGCCGGACGCGGCCTTTATGTTCTGCCGGGTCAGTCCATCCCTACGGCAGAAGGGGGAGGCGTTGCCCTCGTTCGGGGCACACACAAGGGGGCGGATCCAGGCGGAGTGAAGGCGGCCAGGGGCACGAGGCGGCGTCGCCTCACCTCACTATCTCTATTTTGGAATGAATTGCATCGGAAATTTGGGATTGACTAGATTTAGCGATTAGTAATTCCGGGCCGTTAATGGCTAAGGTCGGTGCATTGCACTTTTCTTCCTCTGATGGTTGTAATCTCCCTCCGCTGGATAGTGAGGTCTGGTGAAGACCTACACGTCGACTAGTGGTGTTTCTCCAACCGGGTATCTCCCTCCAGTGGGGCACCACTCCAGCCAGGAAAACCTCAGAACTGGTTTTCCGGTAAGTGTGTTAGTGTGGTGCATGTAAGTGTGTGCGTAAGTAAGAGTGAGAATTGCGCGCGATCCGTGGCCCATTTGTTACGGTACTGCACCGGCGTTCGCTTTGTGCTAATCGAAGAAACCATGGAAAATTACCGATCAGAGCAGCCGACGGCAAAATTCTCCTCCAGACCGCTACTGAACCTGACCTTGCCATGAAAGTAGTGTCGAAAATCCTGCCACCGTCAGGTGTGGAACCCTAGGACCTCCCCGTCAGAGACACTGCAGTATCATCAATTGATGCTCTGAGCCATCTAAGCCGATTTGGTTGACTGGACTGACAGGTGTTTTAATTTGACGTTGTGCCTCAAGGCCAGAGACTCATAGTCGACTTCGAAACACACGAGCAAAGCCCATGAACAAGGAGAGGAATCGATATCGTCGTGTCTGTATTTTTATGTTAAATGCGTGGAAATGTTCGCCATATTCGCCATACGTCACCTCAAATCACCTCGCTCTTATTCCCCACCTCACGAAACTTCACCTCATCTCAACTATTTTAAACATCTTACTAATCCATAGCCAGTTCCTCACCTAATATCAAGCTTCATATTATCAGTCTTCCCAGGAACTCAAGTCCTGTTCACCTCCCTTCATGTCCTTTCGTTTCAATTAACTGACCTCACTTCTCTTTATTGCTTGTATCAGAACGCATTAAACCAGTCAATAAGAGAGTAAACAGTAACAAGAATACAGAGACTTTGAAATATTATTTCAGTACGTTTACATTGTCTTTGTACTATACCAGAGTCGAGCTGACACATTATTTAACAACGAAAAATCCATAAAACACTATTAGTAACGTATAGGATTGGGACAAATCATTAGCTATCAGTTAGCAATCATTTATCTGACCAAATCTAGTCTATAAAGTAAGTACTGTAGTTTCAAAGTTATGACACGTTAATGTATTTAAAATGCACGTTTAGTACCGAACATTTTTCACATCAATATTTGTTTCAGTGCTTTACAAAAATATCTATCTTATATAAAAGACACCCAAAATTCATTTCAGTGCTCTAGACATCGCACTAGTAATATGTGAAACGTTTTATAATTTTCCAAAAGTGGATTATTAAGTTAACTTGTCCCAATTTTTATTTGTATTCTGAATCCGACCATTTCAATTCATTCACCTGCACATTGTTCTGTGGCGCGCACTTCCGGGATATGCTTCAAATGATATGTCGAAGTCCACAGTCACGGAGATGTTGCTCTTCCTAGAGTTGGAAAGGCATAGTTGTTCTACCCAGTGGTGCATTGAAAAGGGGGGCGTGTACTCTGGTGTTAGAAATGTTTCATCACGAATAATGAAATGTATTATTTATCAATTATTTAAACTGTATATTTTGTTAGAGTGCTATATATGATTAAATTGTTAAACATTCTATAACCGAAGATAATTTACAATATTCGCCTTTTTATAACATTGCTCTTTTGGTTCTACACGTGTCCCTCTCCTGGGGCAGTTTCTGGAACCGCGCGTGGTTTAATTCAGTGATTGTTGCATAGAAGACAACGACAGGCAAATATGTATTCTGTGTTTTAATCTACAATCATTCATTATAACGTCATTCTTTCCCACGAAAATAAGTTTTCATGAGTACATGGTCACCAACCAATTACAAGAATTACAGAAATACTGCATACTATTACATGCAACATAGGTTTCGAAGAAAAAAAAGTTTCAATATTTAGTAAATATTTACCAGCAAAAGTGTAATAAAATTCACAAATTTAGCTAATTTATTTTTTTCTACTTTTCACAGATGATTTATAAAACGTTATGGATTTAACAGTGGCTCTCATACGGCTTCTGCTTGTCATACAGATGACTTCCACAATTTCACACAGAACTGTACTAGTTCGTATATACGAGATTATATTAAAAAAATACGTTCAATCACTTGCCTAAACCCTGAAGAAAATCAGGAGCAATCGATTTTCTTTGGTGACCGTCTTACTCGCAGAATTATGGTCAAAGTCCTTCGTTTTTACGTGGACGTTGAAACTGTGACGTATCCTGTAACACGTATCCGTATTCAAGTCCTCTTGAGGATTCAAGAGGAAGTACGAAGTATTTAAATTCTCTCTAAATACGCATGGGCGCGTGATTAGCTTATTGGCATGAAAACCCCCAGAATGCGAGTTCGATCGCGTCTGAGGTGCATGAATATTGGATGGCGGAAAATCCCAGTGCCTAGGCCATGTTGCACGTGGCAGTTGGCCAGCAAAATTAAATCCTTCCGGCAATTTCCCGTCCTAATGAGAAATCACGTTTTCGGACACTGGCGGAGCAAGTGAGAGTCACACCCAGGCACTCCAGGGGGACGCCCTTGGGGCGCGCCTACTTGACGTTTCACAGACCCGCGAAGAGGTTCGGTTTCAAAGGAAGCCTAGGTCGAAAACAGAGTGCGCAACTACTGCAAATGGTTGTGCATCCGCAAAATAACTCATATGATAAATAGGTAAGAACGGGGATGGTGGCTGAGGGCATTAAGTATCATTGCAGTGCCTCTGACCAGCAGGGCCCGTATGGCCTTTCCTTCCGGTCGGGAGCTCACAGCCGATCCCAGCTGAGGCAGTGTCCCGCTGATGGGAGATACCTGATTAGGGAAAACCTCGCTATCCGACGGGAAGGTCGGAGCTGGATCTCGCCATCCAGCGGAGAGATATCTGAGGCCCCTCCTGCGGTAAAACATGTACTACACTTATGGAGTTAATTACGCTGGCAGTTGATATGTCCAGCATCTCTTATCAAGGAAACAACCAAATCAATCAGTAAATAGATGTCTCTAAACCTGCCGAGAGCTCTAAACAGAGACCTTGTGCGCAGAACAATAAGCTGCGAATTGAAACCGGTGAAATCTGTGGCGCATTCGGCTTCTCATGCCATCACGAGTCTCATCTGAACCATTACCTCATCCACAATCTTCCTTTCTTCCTCTCAGAGGCCCTCTCAGAGTCACCTCTACAAAATGGGAGAAAAATACTATGACCGTGTGCCAGACAAGGAGTAAATATCCTCCTTGCTTACACTCAGATTGAGTAGGTTGCTTATCACACTCACGTACGTCATTGTCGGAGCAATTGTCTTTTCAGTAGCTTAGTGGACAAAACAACTGGAGGTAAACAGCAGACCGCTTCTTTCCGCTTGGAGTATCTAACGTTTTGAAGTATATCAACATTTAATTCAAAATAAATTATTTTCTTCTTCTCAAGAGAGGTTTATGAAACGTCGTGAATGTAAACAGCCGCTGTACATAACGCCACATTTGACATGCGTCACTTAATTAATATAGTTATAAGAAATAATGACTAATTCAAGATAAATCGTTTATCGAAAATCATTTTTGTGGGTAAAGAATAACATTCTGCCCTTCGACTTACAATAGCAACCACACGCAGTATCTGTTGCCTTGAAAATTTACGTTTGCCCCAAAGAGCTCTGCAATACTACCGCGGGCGTCAATCTTCGGACATTGCAGCAGATCTTTCTATACGTGCATTTCTTCCAAAAACACTCCAAAACTTTTCACGTTGCGTTGTGAAGAAAACGCTGAGTAAAGGGAACGCTCACAAAGGAGTCAATTAATGAGGACCGCTGGCGTCTGGCTGGATGCTCGACCGAAGAAACGAACAGCAATCTGATTCTGCCACATTTCGTGCCTGAAGACTCTCTGGAGGGGGATGCTTGTCTGAGGTACGAGTGTAACAATGTTTGCCATATTGTAAGTCATTATTTAAGTGGTAGTTATGACAGTAGTGCATAGTAACATCTAACAAAAAGCAGAAGGTTTCAGGCTAGCTTAAGGCAAATGTCCGGAATCTCGTTTTCTTGGGAAAATGGAGGAGGAACTATCATTTACATGTTTTTTTCGAAATATGTTCAATTATAGGAGCTTCAATTCAATTATATCTTTTCTTAAACATTTTCTTTTCCGTTGAGGCAACGTGGAAAATCGTGTTTCGTCGCTGCAGCCCTCCATGAGATTTCTATCCCTGCTTATCCGTCAGGGTCGATCAGCGTTGATCTTTGTTCTCTGAGGAGGCAGCGCATCGGAGGACGTACTTGCGGCGTCCTCGCGCATCCCTTGGGGACGAGGCAAAGCGCGGCCGGCCTGAGCAGGCGGCGGCAGCGGCCGGGCCCCACGCTCGGACGGGGGTTGGCAGCAGGGGCGGCGGACGCGCCGGCCTCCGCTGCGCTGCGCTCCGCTCCGCTCCCCGCCCCGCCCCGCGCCCCGCCCCTCGCCGCGTCGCTCGCGCAGCAGCGCGCGCCTCGAAAAAACTCGCCCCGGCCGCGCGGGCCCTTTTTCTGCCGCCAAAAACCACTCCGCGCCGCCACCGTCAAGGTCTACTTCCCCAGAAAGGCCGGCGCGGCGGGCAAGTGGCGGCGGCGCAGCGGCAGCGGCGGGGCTGGTGAGACTGCTCCGGTGGTGGCGCTGGGTGGGCGGCGGCGGCGGGCAAGTTGGGCGGGGCGGGACGGCGGAGGCTTTCGGAATCCGCACAGCACGCGCCTCACATCGCCTGCGAGTTAATTGCTCGCCAACACGACAGATACGCATGCGGGGAAGCGCGCGGCGCGGCGCGGTCCGGCCCCGCCCCGCCCCCGCTCCGCCGCCAGCATGGAGCTGCGTCTGCAGAAGGCGGCGGCAGCGCCACTTCCCGGTCCCGCTCGGCGCCTGGCGCGCCAGCCACTGCATTTCCTGTCGAGGCCCTCTTCAGCGCACAGCACGCCAGCGCTGCTCGCTTCCACTCGGTTCGCTTTCGTTGGCCTACCAATGCCTCCCTCACGAAAAGATGACTCCACAAAGAGGCGCGGACGCAGAGAGAGTCCAAGGAGGAGCGCAGGTGCGTTTTTATGGGAAAGCTCTAGCGTTAATTTTTGAAAAGTATCTTTTGTAATAATCAAATATTTAGAAACATCATAACATGAATTACATAATGACCAACACTATTTTTTGTGTATTATAATTGTATTGTAATGTGAACTAATTAAATATCAATAAATAAAAATAATAAACATATCAATTTATAGTTATACATTAATAATTACATCAATTTATATTTAAATAGTAAATTTCATTATTCGTGTTGAAACATTTGTGAGTACAAGCCATGTACGAGCCCCAACCCTCGTCCGATCCGCCTCGGACGGAATATCGATTTATATCTGGGAACCTCGAATACTCTCGGGGTAATTGACTGGGGGGGGGGATATTTTTTCGCGACTTTTAGGTCATAGAAAGGACGCTGGTTGCAAGGACGGGTAAACAACGCAGTTTGAGTCAACGTGCGAGCGACGAATAAGAAATGCTTCCATACAGCGCCGCGCAAACAGGAGTTCCTTGAAGGAAGTGTTCTACACGCGGTACTTCCAGATCTTCGCTCTCGATCATGCCAGGCAGGGTTTGGTCGACTGATCTGTTTGATTCTTACTGAAGTCGACATCGACAACTAGATCAACGTTTAAATCAAGCACTTCAGTTATAATCTACTTCAGGTATGTCACTTGGTGCTCCGTTAACTCTTGCTCTTCGACAATGAATTAGCACCTTGAAAATACAGTAACTCTACTGGAATTAGATAGAAAATTAAGTTCTTTTAGAGACTGACTAATCGCTTAGCATTTAGACGCTATGAAAGCTGTGAACGTATAATTTACAGCAGATTGGTTAAAATCCAATCTGCAAAGACATGTTTTAAAAATTCGATCAATGTTGCACACACACCTAATGTTACTGGCTCTTAGTATGAGAACAACTGAACATTGTTTTTTCTTTTTGTAATTCCCAAATAGCTGAGTTTTCTGTTTATTCAGTGAACCTTTCCTACACGTGCTGTCTTATTTTTCATTACTTGCAACTCGAAATCTCACTTTTTGTGTCGTTCTTTTCAAATACTTGGTGCGCCTTTCTTTTCTTTTTCTACTCCGCAGGGATTTTTTTTTGCCCGTACAAGCGGCAGACGCACTGCGATCAACCGAGGGCGCTGGTTCGACCCTTTTGGAGGCGCTGCCGGGGGCATTTTCGATCAGAACAGATGTATAAAGCTATGAGAAATCAACGCATTCGTCATCAGCATCTTTCATGTTTTTCGTCAATATATCAAAGTCTAATGGCGTAAACACTCAAACCAGCTTTAAAGATAAAGGCTTTTTCCTTATTTCTTTTGATCCTGGTGACTGTAGAATATAAGAACTCAAGTTATCTGTCATTTTCTTTCTTAGGTTTGTGTCAAAGACAAAAAAAGTCGTTCCCTTATTCCTTCTTGGCAACTCTGCAGCATTTTTTTTCTTTTCCCTGTCCTCTTCTTCCTCTGAGAGTTTTGCGTTCGTTCCACTCATACCTCGGTCTCCCTTGCAGGGCCTTCGTAGGACGACGGGTCGGCGAAGGGGTGGCGAGGGGGCAGTGGCGGGGTGGAGGCCGGTGCGTCGCTTGGCGTCGCGTCGCGTCGGGTCGGTCGGGTGGCCGCGCGCTCTTGCAGCGACTGTAGGCCCGGAGTATGCGATCGGAGCAGAAAAAGGAGCGGGGCAGAAAAACAGCGCGGCGGCCGGCGCCGCCCCCCGTCCCGCCCGCGCCGCCCCACGCTGCCGCCCTAGCTTTTTTCCGACCGGCGCCGCGCAGCCTCGGGCCAATAAACCGGATGACGTCACCCGTCTCCAACCGGAGATGGCGGCCACTTTTTGGGTGTCCCTTTTTACGGACGCCGCTCCCCCCCCCCGCCCATTCCAATTGCCCGCCCGGCTCCGCCGCCGCTCCGTGCCCGCCGCCGCTCGGCGCCGCCGCCGGCCGCCGCCGCCCGTTCGTTTGTTCGCGGGTCGCCGCGCGCACTTTTTGGTGCCTGTCATAAGAGCCGCAGAGGCGATCGATGCTGGATCCCATTGCACGCCGTCCGCCGCTCGGCGCAGCCCGACGGCTTCTTGCGCCACCGCTCCGCCCCAGCCCTGCCCCGCATAACCCACTGCCCCCCGCGCGCTTGCCCCGTTCCACCGCCGCGGCCGCCGCGCGCGGCCGCCGGCCGCCTGTCGCGCCGCCGGCGCAACCGCGCGGCAGCGGCGCGATCTTGGGACGCATTGAGACGAGTAATGAAACGCAATGCCGCGCGATGCGACGCGACCGGTTTGCGCGGTAGCTGCGCCTTCGCCGGTGCTCGTGCGGGCGGGCGCGCTTGCGGTGCAAGCGGGGCAGGCCGGGGCAAGTGCACCGCGGGCTGTGCCGGGTGGGGCAGGGGACGAGTGAAACCGGCCAAATCCGTGAGCGGGGTTGGGAAGCGAGTGGGAACGTGAGTACGTAGCGGGACGAGTGCATTGGGGTGAGGGGGACAGAGAGGAAGGAGTAGGGGAAGAGGAAAAGAGAAGATGCGGGGCGGGATGCAGTTGCGTTGCGGCTGCGAGGTACAGCACGACGTCGGAAGCGGCGTTCTTCTCACGTCAGCCTTCTTCGCCCTTCCATATTAGTTCACGTTCGCTTGTTTACAGCTATCCACTACACTCTTTTTACTCCATGACGGCGACGCCTTCGAAATGCCTCTTGGCTCTTGAAGGCACATTCAATTCAAAGGAAGGGGCCGATTGGAGTGAAGTCACTTTTCCCGAAGCTGGGAGGGATGTTTTACCTTGCAATGCTATGCTTAAACAAGAGTTATGTCACTCAAGATGGAATCAATCCCAATACCGATAAAGACGTGGTATTAAAACGATGTCCCATTCCCACTTCTCTAAACTAAATTAATCAATTTTAGGACTTACCGAATACGATCGGAAATTTATTAAGGATTTCTCTAACATAGCCTTCCCCCTCACTCGTTGCCTCAAGAAAGGAACAAAGATTGCCATCAGTGACTCCTCGTATCGAAATGCCTTTGAACAACTTAAGTCCTGTTGACCAATGCTCCAGTATTCGCATAACCAGACGTAACGCAACCATTCACGCTGACTACGGATGGTTCCAACTTTGCGATAGGATCAGTGCTCTCTCAGAAAGGTCACGCTATCGCCTACTACTCCCGTACGTGAACCCGGCGGACCGGAAATACTCTACCATTGAAAAAGAATTACTCAGCATTGTGGATAGCTGCAAACACTGTAGGCCTTATCTTTAGGGACAAAGGTTCGATATTGAATGCGATCACCAACCAATGCAGTGCAGTATTCTTTAAAATATCCATTATATCGATTTCACCGGTGGAGACTTAAGTTGGAAGCCTTTAATTTTAATATTAAATATGTCACTGGGAAAACTAATTATGTCGCCGATGCGCAATCACGCATTGAAGTGAATGCCCTTGATGATGATATTGTATCTAATGCCGCCACTGTCCCTAACGATGAATGTCAGACTACTTTATCGTGAAACTATCCATTCTAATCAGGAAGATCCAATCTTTACGTTGCGCATGTCAGAACGAAGTCTCAACCAAAACAAGAATTAATTAGCCGATCCGGTGGCCGAGATCGCTAAGGCAGTAGTGCCGTAGCGAACTCGGACCGAAGGATCGCAGGTTCGAGTCCCGCCTCGGGCATGGTTGTATTGTGTTTCGTCCTTTCACCCCCTATCATCGTCATTATCGTGTCAACCCACAGTTACCATACCGTTACAAGCAATAGTGGTCGCTAATGACCTAGTAGTTGATGCGACCTTAAATAACAAAAAAAAAAATCAGTTGTTCATTACTTTCGTCAAAACACCCGGACATTTTTAAAAGGCACAGAATTATTAGAATAAGCTGTACTCAAAAAAGTCTTTCACGCGACTTACAAGATCTTCTCCGGAAACTCGTTTCTCCGGCTTAGAAATATGCAGTTTATTTCTATGACATAACAATTGAAATACCCTTTATCAGAATACGTCAAAAACATTTTACATTAGATCTGACTATTCTCCGCACAACTAGATTTCTAGAGAATGTAGAAGACTGTAACAAAGCAGCAACAGCAGATTGCACAATATCACTGTCTTAATCATAACGACATACAGGAAACAGTTGAACATCTAAAACAAAAATAATACTGGCCAAATGTTACCACGCGAGTTAGTGAATACATCAATAACTGTGATTTGTGCCAAAAGAACAAGTACGAGCGGCAGCCCAACCAGGTACCGAATGAGGGCCCCATCACCGCTGACACACCTTTTTCACTCCTCTATGTGGATACTTTTCACTTTGAGGGTGAAAGAATACTTACTATCCTTGACGTATTTTCAAAATACACAGGTTTACATTCTACCAGACGCGACAGATTACTCTGCGTTATGTACCCTTAAACCGTATTTCTCCCACCACGGATTTCCCGCGCAGATTATCATGACCAGGGCACTGAGTTCCAGAATCTCTGATTTTTGTTGCTCTCACAACATTGTTTATCACGCAACCGCTCCTTTAAACTCGTCCTCCAACTCCCCCATGGAGAGCGTTAACTCCACCATCGGAGAGGAATTGGCATTCTCAGAAGTAAGGATACGGCCAGCCCTTTGCAACACCTGGTGGTTGGCGTAGTCATTCTGTATAATTCCTCCATTCACTCGACCACCAACAGATCCTTTTCGGTTACAATAGGTAGCCACTACAACTCTCTGGATTACGTATTCGCCCCGACATTAGAAGAATATACACTAAACAAAGAATCACAGGTACCAAAGCTACCTGCCCTAAACCGCCAATGCGAAGCCAACATTTTCACCACCACTATAAGTTAGGCGACACTGTCTACGTCACTGACCCATTAACCTGCAACCGGAAATCACTATCTATAGAGCAGGCAAACTAATTTAAAAAGAAGGCAACAAAATTCATTGTCGCATGAAAAATGGCAACATCGCACTTTCGGCACTTTCGACAGGTGAAAACTAAAAGAATGCACTTTCTTGCAGCTCCACCATCAGAGAGGGCGGGACAAGATCCACGCGAATCGAAACGTTGGGATCCCCGCCGACCACTTGGACGAACTGCGACTACCGCCCGCTACCTCAAGCTCACGTTCCACTTTAACTTCATCGATTCAGTAGATTGTTTTAAAATTATTATGGATGCATCTACATCTCTCAAAAGTAACGGCAACAACACGTTTCCATTCTTGTTCCATTCACGAACTCTCACAATCGCTCCGACAGACGGCAGTGCATCTTGGAAAAGTTATGCAATTGCAACTAACGCGACCACATTAACGGGCTCGGCACGGTCATTAAATGGCAAACTGGACCAAAACGATTACGATAATCTTGAGTCACAAAAGACACTTCAAACGCACAAAAGACATGAAATCAGGCGCATCAACCGCCTGGTTCAGTAATTTTATCTCTCAAAAAGTTTACGAGATGAATTGCTTAAATTTGAACTTGGGCGTTATCGCAGCAAGAGTTCAAAATCTACCTCCTAGAACATTACCTATATAGTGATGTGCTTAAAGACACTTTCGAACAGTATATTAACCCTCGAAAATACTGTCAGCCTCTTGTTCACCGACATGACAAATGTGCAATTATTCTCCTATGAAGATATTTCTTCCATAGCTCAACACCTACGTGACATCTACCCGGAAGTTCATTGATTAAGATGGACTCTTATTATCCATAAGAAAACTTAAAGTTCACAAAAACAAACGTTGACATGATCGACCATAATTTGGTCGTTATTCTATAAGTGTCTTCAACCGATGGCGACATGTACCATTTGTACACCATCACCCTTGATCCCTCTCGAGAAATATTATCTCAAGGGGTAAACGGCCAAGTGGGCCACTACTCTTTGTGTTAAAGGAACTCTGACGTATGTGTGTACCCTCATTACAATCTTCGTACTACGGCGTGCAGCATGACGAACACTGCAAGCTGTGTCTTCGTCCACGTCACAAACAACGTTGTATTATTCCAATTACTCAATAAAGACAATAACAAACTCGTAAAAGTGCAACGGGGGGATCTCTTCTGAACAGAACGTTGCAAGGCATGATATGCTCAATAATGTTCATGTCTAGGGATTTTGGTGGCCAGTAGAAGTGTTAAAATTCAGAAGAGTGTTCCTGGAGCCACTCTGGGCGCATGGGTTGTCGTATTGTCTTGCTGGAATTACGTAAGTCCGTCGTGATGCACAATGGACATAAATGGGTGCCGGCAATTAGATAGGATGCTAACGTACGTGTCACCTGTCAGAGTCGTATCTAGACATATCAGAGTCCCATATCACCAACTGCACACGCCCCATACCATTGCAAAGCCTCCACCAGCTTGAACAGTCGCCTGCTGACATGCAGGGTTCATGGATCCATGAGGTTGCCGCCATATTCGTGCACGTCCATACGCCAACAATGTGAAACGAGACATACCTCACGAGACCATCCTCATACCAGTTTGCAATGTTTCCAGGAATATACTGTCCACTGTTGGTGTTGACGGGGCGTTGTCCAGGCGAGGCGTAAAGCATTGTGCCATGCAGTCATCAAGGGTCATGCATTATCGAGATGGGTCCGAAACCGCATGTTGATAATGTCTCGTTGAATGGTTCGCACGCTGACACTTGTTGATGGCCCAATATTGAAATCTGCAGCAATTTGCGTATGGGTTGGACTTTTGTCACACATAATGATTGCTCTCAGTCGTCATCAGTCCCCTTCTTGCACATCATTTTGCGGCCGCAGCGATGCCGGAGGTTCGATGTTTTACCAGATTCCTGATATTCACGGTACACACGGTGAAATGATCGTACAGGAAAATCCAAATTTCAACGCGATCTCGGGGATGCTATGCCTAATCTCCCTTCCTCTGACTGTAAAACCATGTTCAAACTCACTTAAATCGTGATAGCCTGCCATTGGAGCAGCAGCAACCGATGTGACAGCTGTGCCAGACTCTGGTTGTTTTCTATAATCGTTGCCGACCGGAGCACCGTATTCTGATTGGTTCCAGATCTCTTTATTTCAATACGCATGGCAGAATGAGTTTTCTTGGCTCTTCAGTGTACATCAATTTGTTGTGAAGATGGGATGCCTAAATTCAAACCTGCATTTTTGCCAATTATTTATAAACAAATAGATAATTTAAAAAGTATTTGATTTCTAAGATCTTATATAAATCAAATAAACAAGAGAAAACAAAATAGAACAGGATGACAACTACGTTAACTACATTGTTTCCTCTTACCCTGACCGGGATGCAGTCGGTCTATACCGGGGTGGGTCGTATGTAAATTGGAGACCAAATAATCCATTCATCTTTTCTCGCAAATCTTTCTAACTTCACATGTAAATTGGGGACCAAACCAACCCGGACACGGACTGATTGCGCAGGTAAGCGCGTTAAGGGGGCCACCGCTTCACTGTCCAGCTATTCCTTGTGCCTTATTGAAAATATTCCAGACTATCTCCTATATCAAAATGAAAAGCAAAGAAAGCACTAGAGGAGAATCCAAATTTCATGGTCAGCGTTATAGAATATTAGCCGAGAAAATGGAAGAATATAAAAATACCAAGATAAGGAGAATTCATTCAATCTACGAATGATTCATTTGAATGAAAACCAACTTTAATGAAACCATATTTCGAAAGAAAAATGCCATTTCTAAGTCTGGAAAATTGGGAAGGGAGTTGTGTTTTAAAAATAATAGCTATGAAAATGTTTTCGACAGTAAAAGTGCCACCTTCCACTTTTACCCGGAAGGGGATGAGAGTGTCTCCAATGTAGGAATGCCCTTCTCCAGGTCGGTCCCCAATTTACATACGGATTAAACTTTTCTGGTCCCCAATTTACACCCGCCGATGCCTCGCGAGGTGGCTGCGTTGAGAGGGGCGTGTGCCGGGAGGCTCACCTGGGTTGCTGACCCACTCCTGCAGCGCCTTCTGCAGGCGGCGCACGTGCAGCGGCTTGGAGGCCATGCCCACCAGCGCCATGATCTCCAGGAACTCCTCCTCGCCTGCGTCGCACAGCTGCTGCACGTCGTCGCCGCCCATCTCCAGCAGCGTGTCGTAGTAGGCGAGCAGCGACGCGCGCTGCATCACGCGGAACAGCTGCAGCTCCGCCTCGTTGGCCGGCGCCGACGTCACCACCACTATGACACCAGTCACGCCCACTCACTCTCTCTCTCTCTCTCTCTCTCTCTCTGTATATATATANNTATATATATCTTTGACCCCGGTGAATAAACTGATAAGTCATGAAAACTTATTCCCTGATTTACCTCAGTTGAAAGATGTTTTTGCTGTCCTGTAAAATTGAAGCATTCATGACTTATCAGCTTATTTACCGAGGTCAAAGATAAATACGAAAACTGAAATAGCGTACAACGAGTTATATGCATTTTTATATGTGTGGCATTTGCAACTGATTTTTAGGCAACATTGCATGCTTAACTGTTCGGGAAGTCACGTTCTGTCGCAGTCAAGGAGATTTCAAGTCCCTGTCATCTGTGAATCTATCTGTGCCTACCCTCAACCATTTCAGGCACTGCACTACAACACATGTCGGGTGACCAGTCTCGATCTCACTGCGAGCACCGGTTGGGGAGAGAGGGAGGAAAAGGGAACTAATGAATCAATCAATTGATATGTGTTGTCGATAATCTAAAATAATAATAATAATAATAATAATAATAATAATAATTATTATTATTATTATTATTATTGAAAAGCGATGTTGGAGATGAGATGAATAATAGAGAAAAAGCGGAGTTAGAGACTGGGGGGGGGGACGCCTCAAGGTCCCCCTTGTCCGTCACAAATTCCATTTGGTTTTTCCAGGCATCGGACACGACGAGAAAATAGGCGCACATTGGTTTCACATCATTGGAAAATACAGTTAGATTTATCTATGTAATCTAATACCGTGGTCACAGTTCTTCCCCTCTTCAATTACCTACTCCCCCAGCACAGACCTCAGTTGGCGTTGCTTGTCAAGCCCTTCCACAGAGAATATTATCAACCGTACGACGGAGCCCTTCCTCAGTGACTATCGACATCGGTTATTGATGTTCGATGGCGCCCTTCGCCAGCTACCGGTACAGTCATCGTAACCCTGCGACAGAGCTCTTTTTTAGAGTCCTTTCTAAGCCCTAAAGTTCTAAAGTCCTTTCTATTAGAGTCTTTCTCCAGCGCCTTCCGCCAGAGTGTTCTGTGAAAACCCTGTAACAGAGCCCTTCGTTAAAATGCTTATTTTTCAGCCATTATGAGCTGTTCGCCAATTAGCTTTATTAAAGCCCCTGTGATGAAGCCCTTCGTTTGAGCCCTTAAAGAGCAGCATCCAACGGAGAGCTCCCTCGTCAGAGCTCATCGTCAGGATAGATGTTGTGAGCTAATAAATAAATAAATAAATAAATAAATAAATAAATAAATAAATAAATAAATAACCCTTGGAAAAAATATAATATAACTAGTAAATGCATTTAATTATCTTGGCTATAAAATAAAATATTACTAAATAATGATTTACAAGTAAAATTAACAGATATAAACACTTCTGTGGCAAATGGCTCGAACTTTGAAAAATAAAGTCAGAAAGGAAATAACGAAACTACAAAACTGTAGTTCTACGCGTGCTGTTATACAGAAGTGAATGCTGGATATTAACTAAAGATCAAATGAGAAGATTAGGATCGGCTGAAATGAAGTTTCTTCGAAACATAGCAGGTTATACACTTCTTGATCACAACAAAGGTGAAGAATTTACAAACGAATTAAAAATTTTAAGTGTGAATGACATCATGAAAGAGTATAGAGAAAATGGTAAAATCATATATTAAGAATGCCCGAAGAAAGGAAAGTGAAAGTTGCCTTGAACTACAAGTCGAAAGGGAGAAGAAATGTGCGATGACAGTTGAGAAGAAGGAGTGAGCAGTTTTCAGGTGCCGGAACAGGCTGAACAAGTCTAAACCTTGCATTTGATTGATTGATGTTTCCGTTCTCCGTAAATGTAGTGGACGTTTCATCGCGGGAGGTGGCGGTGATCTTCCCCCGCTGGATGGCGAAATCCGGCGCCTAGCTATTCGCCGGCGAGCGAATTTTCCTCAAACAGGTGCCTCCCACCAGTGGGGCACCGCCTCAGCCGGGCGAAGCTCTAAGCTCCCGTATAGCCTCCCGGCGTGTGAGGTAGTGCTTGTAAGTGTAGGTGTGTGCAAGTAAGGGGTGAGAATTGGACAAGGAAAAAGAAAAGAACGCGCGGTCCGTGATCCGTTTGTTAGGATACTGCTCCAGCATTCGTCTGGTGTTAATCGTAGAAACAACGGAAAATCACAAATCAGAGCTGCTGGCGGCTAAAATTCGCCTTCAGACAGTGGCTGAACTCGGCATAACCATGTGCGTAGTGTCAAAAATCCTGCCATCCTGTCGTGACTCGGATCCTAGCAGCTCCCGGTCGGAGCTACTGCAGTGACATCAGGTCCCCAAGTCAATTCCGGATATTTTGAAAGTACCATAATATTTATTTATGAAGAGAGTGGTAAATGCTACCTTTTATTTTGCGAGTATGAAAAGGTGCGACACGAGGCCGATAGGCCTCAATCCTACGAAAAAAATAAAATCCCTTCTACTTTGCATGTCATACATTACGCTGAATACTCTGCATGTCACACATCTTTTAGACATACTGACGTTCGTTTTATTTTTTATTCAAGTATATAAATCACTTAATGATACGTTAAGGGCATACTATGGTTACGTACTATACGTTAAGGGTGTCCATACTATGGTGTTACAAGGCCCCTGTAGTTGTTAACCTCCGCCGGCATTAGTTATGACAAATTTTATCAAAACATCGATATTTCGATACAAGGCAAAATAGTATTGGATGTCGACAAAAACATAATGTTTAAAATATCGATGTTTTAAATACTCGTATGATAAAACAGATGGTATTTTTCCATTCTATTTCCATTTTTATTTAATGTACTTAAATGAAATACCGCTATATTTTATTGTTTACTCACATGTAAGTAATAAGTTAATAATAATGTTTATAGAATGTAAAGAAGGAAATAAAAAATAAAGGACATCCTGTTTTGCTATTATTCCATTTATTAAATTTTCTTCATCAATTATCGAAGTTAAACGTCCAGATGTAATATACATAATACGTAAATAATAGTTTAAAGTACATTCTGCCTTATATTCTTTAAAGTATATTCTGCCAAATTTTCTAATCAATATTCTACACAGTCAATGTTCGAAATTCAGTCGAATGATAGTACCACGTACACTAATTATCGAAAAAGGTAACACAAACATTTTTTTAAATCATCGTTTCTGGAAAACATATCGATCTGAAAAAAACATCGATGTTTGTGATGGTAAAAACATGGCTGTTCTTTAGCCATCCCTCGCCCACGTGCCTCTGCTTGCGAGCGCGGGCGGGCGCAGGCTGTGACACGTTCGCGCGGGGGGGGGGGGGGGAGCGCCCGGCGCGGGTCGATGGGAGTGGGAGAGAGGGGGCGGGGCGCGCGTGCTTGCTCTAGGTCAGGGATGCGGCGCTCGGCGCGCCGAACAGGCGGCGGCCGCCCACGAGGAGCGCAGGCGTGAATTTACTCACGAACAAACGCTCCTACGGCACCGCAAACTCCCGCCGGCTTAGGAGGCTCGAGGCATCAGCTAATGCCACTGCAGCGCCTCTAGTTCGAGTCCACAAGGAGGCGAGGTTTTCGATGCTAGCGACATAGCTACGAATAGGTACGATTCAATCGCAGCCTGAAGAAAAATTCTAGCGACCAGCTTCTCTGATCGGCAGTTTTGCGTGGTTCAGGCGGAGTAGCACCCTAACAAACGGGCCATGGACCGACATTTCCTTCCTTGGCCTTTCCTCATCCTTTACTTACTCACACGCGGCGAAGCACCGCTGGTAGGAGATACCAGTTGGGGTTAAGCCCGCGAGCTGGCGGTAGGGTGTCACCGAATCTCGCCATTTAGCGGGAGACGACCACCGCCTCCTCCCGCGATAAAAACATACACTGCCTTCATGCGACTAATGATCTTGGTTGTGGTCGCGTCCGAAACCACTTTCTCGCATTATTTGAAACGCTTGCAATTTTGGAAAGTGTAGTGAGTTCAATTAAGCCTGCGCCCTGTGCCATTTTTATTAGCGACTTCACACTATACAAGTGAAACATTAAAGAAAAATTTGGAATTTGTTTCTCAGAAAACCTTGTTTTTAAAATTGTCTTTGTAATGCAAAATTAGACAAAAACTACTCATATTTCACATGAACTCATTTAAATATCGAGTTTTAAATAAGATACTTCTTTTAGAAAATTTTCAATATTGTAGTTGTAGGAAAATGGCAGGAAAAAATTTTAACTTTTTCAATTTTTGAAAATTCAGAGTATTCAAACTTCGACGTAAGGCCTTAAAGTGCTTTATTCGGTAAAGAAATAATCAAAAAATTTGGAATAATTCTGAGAACATTTTTAAAATGTCTTTGAAGTGAACCCCAAAATCCAAAGTGTCGTGGAATCACCCAGATCGATTGGAAAATATCAATTTTGTTGCAAAACCTCCTAACGGTGTGCCCAAATAGCATTGTTCACAGGTAGACGGACAGGCCGACTTTTTCCGTCAGTTGTTTTTTCGTCATCAAGGACCTACAACACATGGATTCTGACTACACAACATGGTAAAAGAAGTAATTAACGTCATACAAGGAAGAAGATTTATCATTTATCAACATTTTCGGCATCAGTGACTTGCAATATGAGTTACTCTGGACTATATCGCCGTTTTTAGTTTCCGCATTTCAAAAAATTATCTTTACTACGTATGTGGTATAGGTGAAGATAGAAACAGCCGAATGCGTAGTTACAAAATTACCTTACAGAATTGTTAAAGGGATTCTACAGGTTCCGGATTATCTGTTGTGTTATCTCCAGACTCAAATAATTATTTAAACGCTTTTATATTAATTGCACTCTCGATTATGTAATTATGTCTACATATTTTGCTACATTGTAGATGAATAACAATGTATTTGTGTCTGCAACATAATTTCAATGTTTATTTTAAAGTATAAAATTGAGTAAAGTTTTACGTTTTGATGTGAACCCGCTAGTTCATTTGTTGAAACCTCAATTTATTATTTCAATCGTCTCAAAAATTTAAATGACGCTGTATATACCTTAAAAAAAAGATATTGTTGAAAGTTGAAAATTAAGATGACAAGATGAAATAGAAGAAAATATTCTTGAGACAAAAGACGTCGCTGTTGGCTCTTGTATAAAATTGGACTAAACTGAAAGTAGTAGAATATAGATGATCTGAGTATTATTAGGAATCTTGTTCCCCGTGAGTTATTTCAAACTACACAAAAAAGTAAGTAAACAAAAAATAAGCTAAAGCATTTGTTTCACCATTTCCTCAATACTAACCATCTAACATCAGCACATATGCAGCATAGTTTAGAAATTCTATGCTCTAGGAAGAATGTAAATAGAAATAGATTCCCAGAACACTTGCAATGAATAACCTTAGAAAAATCAGAGATGCTCGCTCCAGAATTTCCTAAACACGGTGTTTAGCACATTGAATATCATCAAAGGAAAAAATAATTTAAAAAATCTATTGGGGCAAGCCATTCAGCTCGTCCCTCATGCACAGAAAGTTTCTGGCATTCGCCGGAAATAAATATGAGACACCACCGCAAGAAAATAATTAACGAGAAACACACGCCTCCTCCACGCCTACACGCCTAGTAAGTAAATTTCGTCAGTCGCATTACTCGTTCGAGATCACACTGCTGAACATTCTGTTGCCCGATACTCAAAACCCTTCTCTGTCCCAACCTCTATACAATTACTACGGTTTCCAGTGATCCGGATGATGTGATTCGGCAAACAGTCATCATCCTAAAGACAAAAAGAGTCTTGTTGATGCCGACACATTGTACTCTCCGACGTCACTGTATAGTATGTGAAGTGTAGTTCGAGCCGAAGTTCCAAGATTTTCCTTCCACGCCTCCCTCTTCCTCTTTTTCCATCTATTTTGCAGTCAAAAATGGCACTTAACAAATGGTTATGTCTGAAACTGCATTCCAAAAATTTTGCTTTTCTGTTCAAATTATTTGTAGTATGGATCTCTTCTCCTTCCTATTTTCTAAAATTACATTAGAAATTCTTTCTGTCCAGTCAACCTTCAATATTTTACGCCACAACCACATATCAAAAGCTTCCAAACGACTCCCGTTCTTTTGTATAAGTGATCATTCTTCACATCCGTACAATTGCACACTCCAAATATGACTTTTTAGAAATGTCTTTCAAATACCCAAATTTACGTTGGTATTTGTGAAATAATTATTTTCTTTCCCACCTTGTGAGATGTGTCAGTTTCGTTAGAAACCCCAAAACTCTGAAAAAATCCAAAAACGTTTCGATTTTTACTGAAAAAGTCAATTATATGATTATGCTATTTAGTCTACTCTCGAACTGTGCATTCTGACAAAATTCTCGTAAGAAGTTGCCCATCATTAAATGTTTGCTATTTACGTGTTGTGTTATGGAACATAACTTTTTTGATATTCGTAGTACGAACACACCTGTTTCATTATGTGTACGTAAAGTATACTGTGGTATTGGAATATTCCAGAAGATTGTTTTTGTTAAAATATTTAATTTGTTGCAGGGTTGTTTATTAGTTGTTCTTGAGCAGTGTGTATGTTAGTTTTGGGCAAACAGTTTTGCGGGATTTTGTTGAGCAGCATTTTGTAGCTGCGGGGACTCATTGTTTTTACCTTCACGTGAGTGTGCGCCGCCTCCGTCTGCTGTGGCCGAGGCGGGAGGGTCGCGAGGGAAGTCTGTGCTCCGCTGTGCGCTGCCCGCCCGCTGCGCTCGCCTCCGTTCGCTCAAATCGCCTTAAAAGGCTCATTGCGGCGGCGGCATGAGGCGCGCGCACTTCATAAGTGACGGATGGAGCCGCTTTTTGCGTCGCGCGCGGGAGCGGAGCAGCAAGCGGAGGGCAACGCGCCCGTCGCCCGGCGCGGCGGCGCCACCCCGCCACAGCGTCCTCGCTCCGCGCCACAACCCAGCTCCCTCGCTTGCACCCTCCAGACACACGCTCCCGTCTCTGCTCACGCCTCACGACCATCCAGCTCCCTCACTCCGCGCATGTCTCTTTCCTGCCTCACCCCTGCTCACTCTCCCTCGCTCCGTACCCACCGCCTCCCGTCCCACCCACGTGCACGCTCACGCCGCACATCCACCGAGCTGCTTCACTTCACAATTTCCGCCCTGTACGCGCCCCCGCCACGCTCCCGCCACGGACAGCCCGTCCGCTCGCCCCCACCTCCCCTTCCCTGCCCCGTTCACGCCGCTCTCTCATCTATTTCTCACCAAATCCCCCCCCCTGCGCTCGACAAACGCAAGGGTCCTTTGCTTCTCCTGTCCCGCGCCTCTGCCACTTCGCCTTCGACCCACTACTCCCCATTCTCACTTCTCACCGTTTTAGTTCTCTCAACTGACTCCACTACACCCATCCTTCTCTGCAGGCACCCCAGCGATTCACACTTCAGCGATCGTTGGCACTCGCCGGCAAGCAGAAGTGCAGGGCGCAGGGCAAGACAGTGTCAATGTAGGGCCCGGTTAGTCATCCTATCATCATACCGCTGACACAGCGAAAGCTTTACAACGTGTCCTCTGCCCTTCACAGACGAAAAGTCGCCTGGACGTAGCTAGTGCAAGCTTCTTGCTCAGGCGAGAGACAGTGGGAAGGCTGTATCTCCTCCAGTTGCGATCGCTCTAACATTACATAGGCTCTCCAATTGTTTCCCCGTGCGTCCTTCTCAAGCAATATCTCACCTAAAAGATCGTACCTATCTTTATAGGGCTTCCACTTTAGAGTCAAGTCATACAACAAAATATAACTATATATGAAGCAGTGTAACGCAACGTAATGTGAAATACCTGTTCTATGACATCATAACGTAACGTAAAGCAGCCGTACTCCGGTTTTTCCTTCGCTTGCAACTGCACTTGGCCTTTCTCGGCTGCCCTCGCCCGCAGCCGCCCCCGCGCGGCGCACATGCTAGCAGCGGCGAGGTGCGCGCGAGACGGCTTGTCGCGGGGGGCGGGGTGTTGCGTTCCCACTGCCCGCCGGCGCCGCGATGCCTGGCGTCGCGCACGCGAGGCGTTTTTGCGGCGGCGCCTGTTGCGCCCTGAGCGAGGAGCGCCGCCGCCGCCGGCGCCGCGGGCGCCCCGGGGGGCGACGCGGAACCCCTTTTTTGGTTTTTTAATTTTTTTTACAAAGCATACATAGATCAATACTTATTATACACTTTACATATATAGTGAAGGCTTACATTATAATTTACCTACAAATAAACTACCTACTAATTTGGGTGAGGAAATCTTTTGTAGAGACCTATAAAAGCAATTTATTTCGGAAAATTTGACTAGAAATATCTAGTATGGATATCTATTTTTAAATATATTTCTGTGAGAAGGAGTTCTCCGGAGTCTGAAGTTGGCTACGCGAGAAATTTGAGGTATAGAGTTATAGAACTGGGTGGAGAGATACGTTATATTATGTTGTATGGAGTCCATTTGGAATTCTTTGTGGAGCTGTTTGTGACAAACCAAGAAGCACTTGTGATAGTTGTAGGAAACTGGTTGTGGACCTTTTGAAGATTGTTCAGGTTTGATTTTGCTCACGGAGAACCAAACTGGACAGGCGTATAGGAGGAGAGGTCTAATGCTGGTTTTGTAGATGGTTATGGCTCTTGGGAATGAGAGGTGGGAAGGTCGATTAATGATGGGTTTTAGTTCATGTAGATTTTTTTTTTATTGTTGTATTTTACTATTGATGTGTTAAATCTAATTCAGGTTAGTGTCTATATTAAGCTCGAGATATTTTATAATACTATTTGGGGGTAGCCAGTTAATGAATTCATTATCTATTGTCAGCGATGCTGGAGGTGTATAAAATTTTAAAGTGAATATTTTGATACCTGTTTTTGTGCGATTAAGTTTGATTTTTAAAAATACAGCTCAACTGTATATAAGATGGAGATAAAATTGAAGAGTGTTTCGGATATTTACTAGCGAATCTCCGGCTAGAAAAATTGTCGTGTCATCCACAAATTGGCCCGTTTGAATATAGTCTAATTTTGGATGGTCAGAAACGTATATTTAAGAAAGTGTAGGGGATAGTGGTGAACCCTGTAGCATACCTGCACTTATTGGTCCCTAATTTCAATGATGACAGAGGCTGAAAACGTTCTATTGTTAAGGTAGGTGAATATTATTTGAGTGAGATAATGTAGTGAGTACTTTTGTTAACTTGTAGTTAATTGCTTTACGCCACACTCTATCATAGGCCTGGGTGATGTCAATAAAAATCCCGACAGTGTGCTTTTTATTTTTGAAATCCTTTGTAGATGTATTCCGACAGTTGGAAAAGTTTATGATTGGTCAAGGTTTTCTCGGTGATGCCAAATTGTTGTTTAGTCTGCATCAAGCGGAACGGCTTGCAACGAAAGGCATAACGACATACAGCAATGAGATGTAATGTTTCAAGATTCACTCATGTAACGTAACGTGATGATACATAACGTTACGCATAACTGCATGCGGTAAAGAAATGCTATGCGCAATGCTCCTCCGCTTCAGAATTAACTCGGATAACGTAACCTGATAATACTAACGTAACGCACAATACAGGTTCGTTATTAAAGGAAGGCTATGCGCCAGGGACCTCCGTTTCAAAACTAGACATGTAACGTAGTGTACCGAAAAAGTATGCAACGTAGTCTTAAGAATCCTTATTTCACGTTTTATAACCTGGGATTCCATAGTGATTTAATGTAGTGTAAAATATTGAATTGTAACGCATTTTAACGAAACAATGTAACATAACGATTGATGTAGTGAAACGATATATAATGAAAACTGCAGTAAATTGACGCAGACGGTCTAGCCGGAAGCAAATTCTACGCAAGAGTAGTGAGTTCGAATCAAGCTGAAGCTTCGTTTTCTGCTTATCATTGTCAAGAAGTACGCAAAGGCAAACACACAATTCAAATTCATCTTATTATAATTCCTCAGCAAAGCCTATTTTCATTTCCCATGCTCGGCATGGAAACTGCAGCTACATCACAAGGATGTCAACTGAAGAACAATGTGATGTAATAACCCGAGAATCCTGGCAAAGCCACTGTCTCTCATCTAGCTCTTCTAGTTCCCAAACGGGGCTACTTTTGTGAGTTATCTTTCTATCTAGAATTGTTAACGCATTTCTCATAAAACTTTAAACTAAACTAATGAGACGAGTTTATTCCTTCAGTATACGGTATTCAGAATTCCCTCGAACAACGATCGCCAAAATATAATGTCCGTTCTATTATCTTTTCATCGAAATGAAGGATATCATTGATGACGTCGTTTTCTATTACAGTTACCATTGTGACAAGACTTCCACATGCAGCAAACAAATCATCAAATCTTCAAAGACCGAACGCAGTGAAGTAAAAAAATCGAAAATACACTGTTCACAACCTTCAGAAGTATGCCGAGAACATCAAGCGTTTACAAAAGTCAGTGGACAGTGCCGATTTAAAAAGGACGTCGTACAACGAATTAACATTTTTTCATTCTGAGAAACAATAGTTACTTACAATACAAATGGTAAAATTAACACACTACAGGAAAGGTTGCGAAACAAGGCCGAGAGGCGCACTCCTACGAGCAAAATAAAATAACTTTTATCATTTGTATGATTCACAATTGTTTACTGCCTTTCCTTTTATTTTAAATGAACTATTTAAATCACTTATTAGGTCAGAAGTGGCAGATAAGACGAAATTATTTTATATTCTTTGTTACATTTACAGTTGTATTTGAACATTTGAGCATTGTCCAGCACTAGTAGTAAAAATGAGCTTTCGGTACGCTGTGCATGTCCCAATAGTAACGGATTTTGCTAGTGGAGGACTAAAAGTGCTTCGTACTTCATAAAAATTAATTAAATATTTATAATCAATATTAAATAGGTAGTTAACTGTCACCCATTTTGTGAAACTTTTCCTATCTTCACAAAATCAACACGAACATTGGAGGCGACACATTGCACTGCTAGATCAGAACTAGTCACGGCCCCCCATAACAATTTTATTGTGGGCAATGCGGTGAAGCGGCATGGCGTTGCAATATTTGATATCAACCCAGCAACGAAGTATCGATACGTCGTTCATCCATGCAACGAGGTCCGTAACTGATCTGCTAGCTCTCTGGCCGTCACGGTTTCTGTTGATGGTTTCCCGGCGATTAGCCAGTGCAATCCCATCTCCATGCTTCGATCTGCACGAACTGTTCCCATTTCAATCTGTTCTATCATTTTGTCCTGAGCCTTACTCTCGTACTGCCCACTCTTTCCTGATTGGGAGGGTGAGAATGCCTATTTTTCTGCAAATAGGTGATGATTTTCCAAAAAAGCAATGGCACCCGTGTAATAATTAAGAAAATTCGACACATAGTTGTTTTCTAATATCTTCCACAATTTGTTGTATGTAAACTAGGAATATATACTCATCATGTGGTAGTCATCATGTAGTTCATATGAACGTTGACATGGACACATATTTTCTGCAATATTTGAAATATATTTTCTTGAAGTTTTCTTTTTCTTTAAAAATTATCAGAGTATGCCTTCAGGTTAACAAACCTTCTCTATTTTGTGAAATACCTAGACACACAATTACGTTACAAAACACACGTTACGTGAGAACACTGACGCATTTTTTAATCCAAAATATGACAACCTTCTAGCACAATGTAATCATTTGTAATCGAAGCCAACACCTAATATGAACAATAAGTAATTATAGTAGTAAGTTCTAATAACTAATAACTATAGCTATTAACAACAGTAATCTACTAGATGCGTACAAAGACACAACTTCAATAACTTCAAAACGACTTTTACTCTTACCAATGCGTGTTCCCTGGAAAATACGCGTTTAAGGAGAGAGGAAACAAAAACAGCAATGATACTGAGGTTGTGATTTGTGGATTTTAGTAGCATTCGACCTTACATTAAAACTAAAATTTCCAAAAAGGATAACAAATACTATCTCAAAATCCTTGGAAAAATATCTATGAGTGTTCAGTTTGACTTCGTAGATAGAAGCGCGAGTCTATTTTCTTTTCTTAAAGCATACACGTAAATAATGTACACGCAAGTGTACATTGTAAAATCTACTGAAATTATTTCGTTTGTAAGAATATTGAAGAACATCGACCTCCTTTTCTTCCATTTTTTAAGACTCATTGTTAGGGGACCTGGGAGTTCATGACCTAAAAATGTTAGAAATATGCAAGCATTTATGACCTAAAGATATGAAAATATGACCATAAATATCATATAAACATTTTTTGATTGCATTGTCGGAATCTTTTTCGCTGTTACAATAATCATTCTATTGAAAATATACCTTTAAAATCTAACACAATTCACCCCTTCATCTTTGGCGGCCCACGAAGACACATGCTAAAGATATTTATAGGGGCTTTTAACCTCGATAAAAAATCTGAACAAAACTAAACTAACACTTCCGTCGCATCTGGTGCTTCCTACGGTTTCGTTTTCTCCTTCTTTACAGCCTAATTTACTCTCCTAATTCTAATATATATTAAGGAAAGAGTCAACAATTAGATATAATAATTATAAGAAATGGGATAACAATTAGGAGATGTGAAAAATCTCTTGAAGATAAAAATGGGATTAAAAAGATAAAAATACGACAAAAAATACGTAAATTACTGGAATAATATGACTTTAATATGAAAAATTAAAGGAATATGAAAGGGGTTTTAAAAACGACAAAATATGACAGTATATGGGACGTGAAATCATTATTTTAGTCATTGTAGATAAAATCATGCTTAACTTATGTAGGTCTTTAGCTCAACTCGCGACCCATGTCTGGAAACACCACCTCTTGTTTTCGCAATTTGGCAACGCATGAAATACATTTGACATCCCTTTCGCATTAAGCGATCCATGACCACATGCCCTCAAATTTGGGAGTGAGAGAATGTGGCTACATTTAGTTGGAAGAAAGTGAAAACACTTATTCTGTCCTTGTTAGTCGTCACCGTATTGCAGCTCCTACATTGAAAAGAGTAAACGCCTGTCGTTTGTCAAATGGTGATCACTTTCAGTATTTACTCGACGGTCAGTTTTTTTTAATTTCTAAAGCAATTACATTTTTTAAAATTATTTGTCAATAATTATTAATTTACTATTGATTTATTTTTATTAGTATTTGTAATAATATTTTTACAGTTTTTATTTGCTTAAAAACAGATTCAATAATAATAATAGTAAATTATTGTTATAAATAATGAAGAGCTTGGCAGCAACGAGATATCTTTCTGATTTCTGTTTGAGCCGACTTTCATTAAAAATAATAATGATTACGTTTGTTAATAAATTGATAAACAGTCATAACTTCCCGCCACATCTTCAGTATTACTATTTTGTTCCTTAAGAATAACCTAAAGAGATGTTTTGTTTCTTAGTCATGTCTCTGCTCACCCCTCCCCGCCCCCACGCACTCTGTGCAGCGCGAAAAGCTTCCTGCGTGTGAGCCGCGAACCTATTCGCCTAGGCTCTTGAATGGGAAAACAGAGAAACAGGAACGTTCCTGTAGCTTATGACCTGGCGGTCTCCTCTGCTGTCTCGACGTGCGAGGGTGGGCTGTCTTGAAATGGGGCAAAAACAGGCGGTTGCCAAATTGCGAATTCAAGAACAAGTGCTCTCAGACATGGGTTGCGAGTTAATCTAAAGACCCTGTATTTTCCATGGAAATAACACAAAGAAAAAAATGAAATTTAAACATCCGGACCCAACTCATTGTAAATGCATTCTTCCCTATGTTAATACATAATTTCTTGTGTCCTTCATTATAAAGATCGCGTAAACGTATTGTGTAATTGTTTTATTTGTTCTGCCCTCTTAGTTTATGAATGTTTCCCTTTTGAATTAAAAGAATTCACTCAGAAATAAAATTAATCATCAAATACCATTTTGTGCACCGGGAATGCTCTCCGACGAAAGAAAATATATTGAACATGAAACAGCAAATGTTCTGAAGCATCCAATATTTGTCCGGCGCAATGGGGCGACCATGGTTGAGAATGTCTAGTTCTTGCTTGCCATTCAGAATATCTGAATAATATGGATTCTCTCCATGTTGAATTTTTTACTGCAAAAATAATCGTGTTTTTGAAGAAAAAAATAAGCATGACCGTTCTACTAGATGGTTATCTTCGATGGAATGATGAAGATTGATTATGATGGAACGGCAAGATGACGATGGAATAATGAAGATACATTCATTCCGTTGCTTCACACGTTTAGGACAAGTGATTTCATGGAACACGTAATATTAATGCAGCTTAGTTATCGTTAATCTTCACCAACGCGTTCAGTACTTCTCTTAATTTATAAGGCAGAACTTTCACAATTCCTCGCACGGTGACCATACAATAATTGGGTTCATGCATCCCCTTTTTAAAAACAATTTTTTAAAAATTTTATTTCCCACCCGTTCGGCGCTTCATGCCTTTCTAGGGTTATTACCAAAATATACATTATATGAAGAATATAACAGTCTACTCTTCCAGTTACATCAGGTCACAAGTATACATAATTGGGCTTATGTTTCAATATATATACAGTTCCTATTTACATTTAACACGAAAATATAACATTGAGTAAAAATACCACACTTGTGAATAAAACATACATTTATTATAATCACATAGTGTTTATAACCTTATCACGAACAATTCAAGGCGGCTTTAAGCGATCTTTTGGAAAGTGTGACAATATCCTGGATGGTGGTTAAGCTGTACGGCGAAGGTTGAAAGTTCTTTTGCTAGGACAAGATTCACGCCTTAATTAATTTTTTCGATAATTTATGTATGTACACTTTAATGCATCTAATATTTAATTACCTTTGGATTTGTGCATTAGGAATAAATCAGGGAGCTTTGGTAACCAGTCTTAGAAATTTTTTTAAAAATTATTTCCAATTTATTAATATGCATGTTTGCAGCGCCTCTCCATACGGAGCACGCATAGGTGAGCGACGGGTGAATTATAGATTTATAAATTGTTACTGCGTTATCTATTCTTAATGCAGAGTTATTATTTATTAATGGGTTAATTTTGATCATTTTGCATAGGTTTTGTTTGCAATATCAACTATGTGATTTTTTCATGTTAATCTTCTACCTAATGTAACTCCTAGGTATTTGACGGGTTGGTTATTGTTTAGCCGGAGAACAGGATTGTTAATGATTGTTAAAACTGGAGGGGTTATCAATCTTTTAAACGAGAAAATTTTAGCTTGTGATTTGTTTGGACTTATCTGGATACTCCATTTATCAGTCCATTTAATTAAGGTATTTAAATCATTTTGTGGGTATTCCGGGACAGTAATCAGTTCATGTTGTGAGAGGATGGCAGTGTCATCTACGAACAAGGCTACTTAGGTATCCATTAATTCCGAAAAATTGGCAAGATAAATTTTGAATAAAGTTGATGACAATGGGGAACCTTGTGGAATTCCGACTGAGATTCTGTATTTATCCGACGTGGTGTCATGTATTTTAATACTAAATTATCTGTATAGCAATAAACTTTCAATTATATCGTGAAGATAGTTGAGAATGCCTAGATGGCGGAACTGGTATTTCAGTCCTGTTAGTCAGAACGCTTCGAGTCCAACGATTTAGTAACATAAAAACACAGGTGCCGTGTACTTTTTCTCATGAAAACCCTTTGCAATCAAATCTGTAACTCTTAAAATTTGGTGTTCAGTCAAGTGATTTGCTCTAAACCCGAACTGGGTATCATATATGGCGGTCGTAGAGAATAAGAATTTATTTAACAGAGCTAAAATTAGTCTATCAATCACTTTAGCTAATGAAGGTAATTGCAATTGTCCAGTAGCTATGGACAATTCTTAGGTTTCTTTATTGGAATAATTATTTCATTTTTACAATTACTTGGGTAATAAAATAGTCTTAAAGCTGCATTTAATATTGATGTTATTCCTGCAATTGTGGATTTTTGTAAGTCTTTTAATATTAAAAACAATCTGTTGAGAATACATGGTTTTAACATGGATGTGTGATTGTCTCTTCGTGAGTATTTTCGTCTTCGTCTCTATTTTAAAGTAGAATCAAATAATGAGTATCCCTCGGATTAGTTAACGAAAAAACATGTTTTTTAAGGGGTGCAAAATGCAATGATGGATTGAAAATTCATTTTAAAAAAAATTTTGTCTAACTTTGCGTAAGTGAACCAACACTTAATTTTCTTAATACCGCACCCTATTAAATACATGGAGTTTGTTTGAATTAAATCGAAGTAACATTTAAGCCACTAATGTCGTCTTCATTGTTGTTTATAATTTTGAAGATTTGGGATGGAAATGATAATATTAGCTACTTTTAAGAAAATATCAAAGGTAATTAAACGGATGCAGCAGGCGTACTCCTTCCGAAAACATGTTGCTGTAGAAACGTTGTTAAACAAAAAACGTCTTTTATAGAGCTTTAATTAAACCAAATAGTGGCTAAATTTTGCTCGCAACCAAATAATTGCTGCATTGGCACTGGCATGAAGATGCATCGACATGTCGCGACATCAAATACAGACTATATTGGTGTCTGGTGCCTAGTATTGTAGGAACAAATTGACACACTTCATTTTAATTAATTTGCAACGTCAATGAATATCACTAGACGACAAACGTTAATGTGAAAAATAACATTAAATTAGTTATTTCCAATTTTGTAGCTTAAGGAAATAATATAATCGAAATACATTGAAGCAAGATTAATTCGTGGCTTGATAGGAAATTGCTCAATGGAGCAAGAAAGCAGTTGTATTTCGAATGATGAATACCCATCGATATATAATGCATTGGTCGATATAAATCTTTCGGAATAACCCGTCTTCCTCTTTAACACAAATTCGAATCTCCAAGCAGCTTTAAAATAAAATCATACGCACGAACAAATGATAGAGACATTCATAATCTCGCAGCAAAAAATTGAGTCGAGGATTTGTTGGTGGACAAACACCGGAGCTTCCCGCGATATTCAGATAGGAAGGCTTTGTGCGCGGATAATGAATTCGTGAAAGCAGCGGCTATTTTTTTTTCTGCTAAGAAAGGCGTGGCGTGGCGTGGCGGGCGGGCGTCTTCTTCCTTTGGGCCGCGGTCGCTTGGACCTTCCTCACCGCGCAGCGCCCGCCGAGGGGCCCGCGCGGGCCCTGCATGCTAATGCGCCCCGCGCAGATGGCCGCGTGCCCTTTGTGCCCGCGGCCCCCTGGCCACGCGCATCTGGTGCGGCCGCCCTTCGGTGCGGAAGGGCTGGCGGGCAGCCCCGACCCTGCCCCGGCCCGCTGTGACCTTCAAGACGTGTGTACACAATCCTATCGAACTGTCCACTCATTACGTTTACTTGAAATTTCGTGCTTAAGCAACGTACATAATGTTTCACGTTATTTTCGATGTTTCCCTGCATCTATGTTCTTATTTATTTTATATTCTGTCCTGTATATTGGAAAGAATTACTCGAAAATAGTAAAATTTACATTTCTCAACCAGTCTCTAGCAGTTTTATGATTTATAGAGAATCAAAGAGAAAAGGAACAAAAATAGATATAATTAAATTCAAATTAAGAAAATCTTCGGAAATACTAATTATAAATACTAACTGACCAGACGACAAATTTACTCTCAAGAATTGGATGTTTGCATTCATTTAATCGACTACACGAACAAATACTTGTTTCAAAAGTTAATTTATTTACTATTACTCATATGGTAACAATTTGCAAGTAATAAACTCTATTTAAAATGTGTAATAACACGAAATAGAAACTCCACTAGAATATAAATAGAAACTTTACTTCATGAAAAAGCGTTCTCGTTTCTGAGTTGTAACGGTTTACAGTTTCTAATTCGTAATTGCGAAATCGAATTGTAATGGCTTACGGTGTGAAACAAAAGTAGAGAGGATGATGCCATATTTTTGATGTGCTTTTGGAAACAGACAAATAACGAAATCATCGGAAATCATCAGAAATCATCGGAGACCGACTGGTGGCATGTGAAGGCTCTCGGCTGTTCGTATGATGCCGCGTCACACGAAAACACACATGTGATGCCACGTCACATAAAAAATGGAGGCATCTGTCAAACGTTAATCAATTATGTTTCTGATTCAACTTTAAGATCAGACTAAAGGGAGGGAAGAATAAAGACCGTCAGTCG
>BOPP01000015.1:13837467-13849415 GCA_017312745.1 Gryllus bimaculatus | reverse complement strand
GAGCAGGGGCTTTCGGTCTCTCTGTAGAAAAGATATGATTCCCTATAATTTATTTCTAATCTGTTCCAGATTAAAAGTAATTAAAAAGTTAATTAACAACAGCGAATTCGTGGAACTTCTGGAGTTTCGCGAACGTAGAGTATAGGCTCTGGCTTTTTCGGGTTCAATTCCGTTTGGGTGCGAAGGGTGAAACATTCTCAAAGTGACATGTCATGCATGTGGAATGTAATAGAACCATGGCAAACGTCCAGCAAAACTAGAATCTTCCCGGTCCAATTGATATTTCCGTCCAAATGAGATCTCCGCCCCACGTGACAGTTCGGGCATCACCAGAGACCGACATCTAGCGGAGAAAGTGAGAGACACATCCTCGCGCTACAAGGGATGCCCACGAGAAGCGCCTGTTTTAAAGATCCCTAGATCCTAGGCCAGGGTTACCAATAGGGAGAGCATAGCCAATCTTCACATTTATGTATTTATCCGTTAAAAGAAGGTAAAATATGACAATAAGCTGTAGTTTACATTATATCATATATGTTCTATTGATTTATTTGTGTATGTATTAAATTAGTTTTATAAACAAGTTCATGACGGAAGTAATGGCGGTAGCCTGATATTTATAGTAAATTGGTCGTCAGGTAATGAAACTATGCCATAGAATATTCTAAAATGTCAGTATTCATTTGTAGTAACTATGTAAAATGATTATGAATCCAAACCATGAAATCAAATCTGATGGACCATCTATGCTCAAGAAATGAATTATATCTATAATTAATAAGAAAATTATAATTTTTAAGCAATTTATATATTCAATTTTTGAATATTATGTGTGACATTTTTCCATTCGTTAAAACCTAGTCTCAAATCCATTGCAATGAAATGGTAACATCGCAGTAAGTTCGTTTAAAATCTGTAACCTTGAAACGTTACTGTTCCGTAACTGTACTCAGACGGTTTGCATTCATGCACTTTGCTCGGCGGTTTCCAATCATGATTCATTTTTTTAAAAAAAGCAATCATTAGACATTCATCAGTTTCGGTAGCAAGCATAAATAAACCTTCACTATTTTAAATAGAAAAAAACGTATTTTTTAACCACCGCAAACAATTCAGGTGTTGTTGCTGAACTTTATTATATATAATAAACTAAAGGAAACTGCAATAAAGGAAAATAAATCCAAGCCCTTGCGTAGTTAAATATAAAAGTAAGTACATGAGACACACATTCAATTTGCAATATATTAATAAGTTATAATATATATTATGTAACTTAATCAAGATAGTACATGTTTGTTGTTCAATTTTGTTATCTTTTGTGATCAGATTTTGGAGGTAGATATTATTTAAATATCGCAGAACTGAAAAACATATGCTAGAAACAATCATAACTGATAACTGGTTTCTCGTATTGAGAAAGCAAATTCAAATCATTATTTTCGCGAGCATTTTTAAGGAAGCTGTTCGGGACGTTGCTTGCATGAGCTATCCGTTGCTTTCACTATCTTTGTGACCGCGATTTCTCGGTGACGCCTCACTTAGTTCTTCGTTCGGTCTCGACTACGTCATACTCGCTGAAATTCTTCGACAGCTTCACGAAGAATGCTACACACGTTGCAAACAAAGTGCAGGGCGCCAGAACCCTCTCGCATATCATTTAACGACTCATTGCTAAGGCAATGTCTTCAAGAGCCCTGAGGCATGCACTGAGTTTATACGATACAGTTATTAGAACTGTAAATATCAAACGCTTAAGTACATGTATGCAATTTACATAATGTCACTAGAGGAATAAAGAGAGCTTTAATAAATTATGAAAGTTCCTTGGTTTGTCTTTACTCTAACCAGAAAGTCAATGTAGTGGTCATTCTGATCAACTTCCACCTCCAGATACCAGGGTTCAAATCCTTCCCCAAGAAGTCCTTATCCCATTTCTACTAACCCTCATTCCACCATTGTTCCATCATCATTATAATCATATCATCATCGTCATTACCCTCCATCAGAATCATTCATCCATCTTAGACATGGCCGAAAGGGCTAAGGAATGAGGATCGTGATAAAAGTCATTTTTGAAACTAGTACAGACAGTAAGACTTTCGCGAATGAAGTGTTGACTGACGAAGTGACCATAGAGTGAGCGCGGTATTTTGAAATAAGTACGCCAAACGTACCTTTTTATTTATGAGTTGCGCACATTAATTTTTTGCACGAATTCATGGAAACTTACAAGAATAAACAACCTTGGTATCATTCTTAATTTGTGAGGTGGCAGCCATGTTGATTCATGTCGCTGCAGTGTTTTGTTTATTTTACAGTACCCAGTAGTTTTATTTAGTGGCTAGTTCTCTGCGGTTTGCGTACGGCGTCGTTTATTTTGCCAAAGTAACATCTTTACACCAATAAACAGTAGAGGTAAGTACTAGCTAATTTCTATACCGGGTGCTGAAAACTGATATCATGCCGAGTCAGAATAACTGAAAAGAATGTTTCTGGTTATTTGTTCAAAATGCATTCATTGCGACCATCGATTGCGCCACATCGATGGAGGAAAAATAGTTATCATATTTTTTGTGGAAAACCGTCATGTTTTTACATCTTGCGGTACTCCTAGAAAGTGTTATCGACATCCCCAGATAATCTCCCAGATCCTTGTGAATCACAACCCCCGCGTCTCACTCTCAACTTCTCTCCCACTCTCAGTTGCTAAAACGGTTTCTAAAACCAGCTTTATAGGCACCCATAAAAGCGCAGTCAAGACTAGATTATAAGTTTTTTTTAAAAAGAAACATTGTATTAGAAGGATTTGCTCGATCTGCAATGGTTGTCGTCTACCCCAAGTATGCAGCACCGTGAAAAGAAGAAAAGGCGGACCAAACGTTTCCACTCCACAGGCGCCGTGACGGAGAGAAAATGGAGCGAAGCAAACTACAGTAGACTCGCGATTGTGCGAGGTAATTCGGAGCGAGACATACTCCAATACGAAAAAAAATCGGATAATGCGGAGTTAATTTAAAAACTCAAAATACAAATTAAAGAGCACTGTATAAATGAATGATTACTTTTACTGCAGAGTCAGATCGAATTCCGACATGTGCTAATATTCTGTAACGTTAAGGCGTCTCTGAATGGGGGCGAGGACAACTTGCCTCCTCACAATATTTTCAAGTTGCTATATCGCAGTTATTACTCTAATTTTGTATTTTTACTAAATAAACGTTCAGGGAAATACTTTACTACAATGATATTCGTTGCATAATATTCAGACTAAAACGTTAACGTTGAATACACAAATATTGTTTGCTGTCCTATGTTTCCTACAGAAACAAAACAGACGAAAAATTAATTGTGAACAAGCTCCCGAACTAGTGAGTAAATGCAGGACTTGTCCCCGCAAACCTGCATATTCTTATCTGACGAGAGGGGCCAATAAGCACGTTGCTTTCCGCCATTCCTGCTCTCACCACCGCCGTCACCATCGCCATCGTGATGACCGCCGTTTTCTACGTTTGTTAACAGGGTGTTATTTAATTCACGATTAGTTTAACTTGATTTTGTTTTATATACAGTCATATTAATTTCAATCAAGTTGAAATCTGTTAAGAAATCATCTTGCGCTTATATACAAATTCCGCGGAGGTATTAGGATTAGTCATTCCTCTTTGACGATCCTTCCAAATTTTACGTAATAGACACCCACGGGTGATGCCATCACCCAGCGCACACATGGGCTCGCTATTAAGCATCGGCTGAAGCATCTACCTTAAACATGTTCCGATTGGATATTTGTTTCCTGGAGCGTCAACTGCAGTGGTCAATAGTTCCGCAAGTGTGTTGCGTGTTTCTATCATTCAAGGTGGCGATGTTCTTCCCCGCTGGATGTACAACCTCCACATTGGCGGGTAGGGTTTCCTCCATCAAGGGGCGAGTCTTACACTGCACTCCACGCGTGTAGAATTGTAGTGCTTGTAAGTGTATGCCCACGTAAGGGGAGATTCTAGGACAAGATAGAGAAAGGAAAGATTGCGAGCTGTCCGCAATCCGTTTGTGAGGATACTGCTCCGGATTCACTTGGTGTTGACAGGAGAGCAAGGGAAGCTTCCGCTCAGAGCGGCCAACCTTTAGGGTTCTTCTCCGGACTGCGGCTCAATTCGACCTGCAGTGCATAGCAAGTGTCGAAAACTTCGCCACCTTCTGGACTTGAACATTAGGGCCTCCCGGTCAATGGTACTTCAGTGACATCAGTTGATGCCCTGAGCCATGTCAGCCGAATTTTAGATGGATTATGTTATTGTTGTTTTTACGTGAGTGTCTCGGTTAACCTGGGGTCTCTTTTAACGAAATCGGACAATTTCGCGCGAGTTTACACTGGAACAACTAGACGCAAGATCGGCAACCCGTAGATTAAGCGAGTTCGTCAGCCCGTTTCCTTGAAGCGAACTAAAACAGTTTCAACGAAGACAGGTCGTTTCCGCAAAGTAAAATATGCTAACGTCTCCGCATTTAATACAGAAAAGGAGATCGATGGCAATTTACAGAATACAGAGAGAGGTAGTAATCTAACTACGAACTCGTACGTGCACATCAAATCAGGAAGTGACGTGGGTGCTACGGTAATATCAGGTTGACGAAAACGAGATGAGAGTCAGGATCAATACTTGCTTTACACTTATCGGCAGCCATAAGGCTCTGGAAGTGACTTAACGCGATCCAAAGGAATATATCATAGAAAAGCAATCAATGATCAATATCATCTCACTACTGGGTTAGTACATCGCATAGGGGTTAATAGTTCCGTTATGTGATAATGGATGTGGCAACCAAAGACGAACAATCACGCAACCCTTTGAATAATTTACATCATTCATCATTTCATATTATTTACTTTGAAAGTCTTAATTCTCTGTATTCGTTTGTCAACATCCCTTAACGGCTAAGGCACAAGGACAAGACAAAGAAGAAGTAGGAGAAGGTATAGGAAGGAGGTTTTATTATGACGATACGATCAGAGAGGATATATTGTGGAGGAAAGAGTTTCCTTAATGGTAGTAGCAAGAATTAGCACTAATAGTTGGGAGATAACAGAGAGAAGTTCGCCCGAAATTAAAATTATTTAAATAGTAAAATTTAAATGTTTTAATTTAAAATTGTGGATGATAAAATTATGTATTTTCGTGTAATGATTTTTCTAATAATAGAGATTATTTTCACGGCAAAGAGTGTAACTGATTTGTTAGCTGTCAACCAACTACTGGCATAGGAGTCCCTCGGTATTGGTATATGTCCCCATTCCGAAACCAACGGAACATTTATATTATGCAATATGGTAGTGAATAAACTTTCATAATAATTATGGAGGTAAAAATTATTTGTTACTTACAATAATGAGGTGGCAGCGAAAAAGTTAACCGATTACGTATTAGGTGTATAATGTACTTAGGTAATTTTCATTTAGGGTCACCTGGGAGTAAAATGTCTTCTATCCTGTGTTCTCTGTTCTCTGCCCTCTGCTAACCAAGCCACTACCGGTGCGAACTCTAGCTACTAACCGCCTTTCTGCATGTCCCAATCGCGCTGTCTGCCGGCGGAGAGGTGGCAGAGGCGAGGGATTCGGCGGTGGCGGCAGGTGCAGGGCCCTCCCCTGCCCCGGCGAGGATGCCGGCAGAACGCTGGACGAGGCGCGCAATTTGAATTCGCCTCCGGTTGAGGCATGCAAGGCCGCTGGCCGCAGCGACTCCCACGAGCGACTTAGACACGGAACTCATGTCCCATGGGTAATTTTCCGGTAGTTTCGCCCATCAATACCAAGAAAATGCCTGAGCACTGGTTCCTCTGAACATTCCCAGGCGAATACCGGAGCAGTATCATAACAAACGGGCCACGGACCGCACGCAATCTTTCCTTCCTTTTCCTTGTCATATCCTCTTCCCTTACACCCACACACTTTCATGCTGTAAACAACCACGCATGTCGAGAGACCAGTCGAGAACTTACATCATGCCCTGGATGAGAGAAGTACCTGGAGCTGATGTGTAGGTGAGCGCCGGATATCACCATTCAAGAGGGAGGACCACCACATCTCCCGGGATAAAACATTTACTACTCTTACAGCACTAGTGACCATAGCATTTTTAACTGTCTGGATATATTAATCAATCAAAAACGAATTTGTCGCCCGGCCTCCTGGCAAGGCACAGCAAGGAGGCGCAGGGTCACCGGGAGGGGGCCCTCAGGCGGAATATCACAGCCACATCCGTTGTTTCAAACTGTTTTCGTAATACATCATTTTTATTAGCTTTAACGCAGCCAAACACAGAGATGAAACCGCCCTCAACTGTAGGTCTCCGTTAAGGATTTTAACGGCCGTAGTTCACTAAGAACAATGAAAGAAAAAAAAGAGTTTCAGCAAAAGATGACATATGATTTTCTCTTGCAAGAAGACGGTACTGCAAAAAGTATTACCAAATTACGATATTGGGTATAA
Source organism: Gryllus bimaculatus (assembly GCA_017312745.1). NCBI lineage: Eukaryota > Metazoa > Arthropoda > Insecta > Orthoptera > Gryllidae > Gryllus > Gryllus bimaculatus. Next base: position 13,842,931 of record BOPP01000015.1, on the reverse strand, counting down.
CTTCGGGTATCATCTCAGTTTACAAACTTCAATCAACAGCATTATTTGCTTTGTATAAAAAATGGCGTTAATAATTATTATCATTTCGTTCTTCTACTTCAGTCATTCCCATCACCATTGTTTTGTCAATTCTAGAACATTTTGGATAAGAAGTATTACTGAAGGAAATACAACATCTTGATCTTGCACAGAGAGTCACCAAGCAACTTGTAATATGAAATGTACTTGATGCGTTTAATATTGGCGCAATATACTGCAATGGAGTTCGTAGGCTGATTGCTTTCAGCACATGCCTCCGTCGTTTTTCGATCACTTCAAAGCGAATGCCGGTGCAGCATCCTAGAGTAAGGGCCACAGACGCGCCGGATCCTTTCTTCCCTACCCCGTTCTCATTCTCATCCGCAGTACTGAGCTATCATCCGTCCTCCTAAGATCAAATCCATTGATTCACAATATCTCCGGAAAGGAGGGACAAGCTGTGGCTCCCATGAGACACACATTTTGTGGTGGGAAAATCGGAAATAATAATAATAATAATAATAATAATAATAATAATAATAATAATAATAATGTCTTGGAAACCTCCTCTCTGCATAGGTCTACCATCATCAGCACCATCTTAACCGGCGGCATTATTGACATGTACAGTTATGGAACAGTGATTAAATGGATGGATATGTACATCGATAAGATGTGATTGATAATGTGGCAACGGAGAAAGGAGCAGCAGGGAGAAACAAGACAACCTTTTTGTCGATCACAAAACAACACTTCCATGCACTGAGATTTGAACTTTGTACTTCAGAAGTGGAAAGCTAGTGTTCTGCGAATTGATAATTTATCAACTTTCTCCAAGAGACGTTAAAAATGTAAAAATTAGAAACAAAATGAATGATGATACCAACATTTTCATTAAATTGTTCATGATAGATTTGATGATTAGTATACACACGCATTGCCTTTGTTCCGACATGCAGACTTTCAATGTTGCCTTATCAGAAGGCTTCTCAATACCTGGGCCAACTACCATTACCATTACTCTATCGACCAATCCATGATTTATTTTCCCTTTTCTCTGATTTAAACATTTAAAAACGCCAAAATCATAAAGAAGAACCTAGAAAAGGATTGCGGCCCAAGCAGAGAGATGTTAATACATTTCATCCTCCGATTTGAACTCCGATACGCGTAGGTGGAAGGAGAGCAGTCGAGGGTCGCCTGACTCGCGAGCATATTTGACAAAGAGCTAAAGCGAATGGGTGAAAGTAACTCGTGTGCAACGCGTGCATTTAATTAAGTGGAAATAGTAGAAGTTAAGTAAGGCAAGTGAGCCAAGAATGGTGGTTTGCACTGGATGAGCAAAAAGTGTATAGCAAACAAAAAATCGAGGAGGCCGAAGGCAGGCAGGAGACATCGCCATCGTCTTGAAAATGCACAAGTGGAGTGGGTCAAATCGCCCTTTCAAATGAGCAATATTTTGCAGAGTTCAGCTTCTTTAATCCTTCGACTTGGGTTAATTCTGTTACCCCATAACACATTTCATGACTCTACGGCTTACATTTATACTTCGTTTATCCTCTTAGTATTGATTTTTCGTAACATGTTCTGCGAACGTGCTACGTAACATGTGGACTGCATGATTTTGTGAGCGTGCTTCGAACGTGATTAGTCATATTATAGTATCTGCGCTGTTAAAATAGCCAAAAACTTCAAATAAGTCAAATTGATATTTACTTTTATTAACCAAAACAACATTACAGTTTATTAGTAAAATTATTAATATTATTTTGAATTTTCCTTAGCGTAACGTCGCTACTCCTCTTGATATTGGAAGGGTAAAAACCCGTTGGCAGTCGAAGAGCAACTTTTTGAGTTGCCACCCACGATAGCGCATATTCCGTTCCTACTCCCTTTATCCATTTTCTTTAGCTGTTGGGGGGGGGGGGAATGGTCGCGCCCGTCCCCTATTTTGGAGTTTTTTGACTTCCTGTGGCAGTGGCTTCGGCGGGGCCGTGCTCCGTGCTGTGCGCCGCTCCCTCTGCCGCTTCACGAGCGATAGCGCTGCGTCGAATCGCCTGCAGATAGCACTAGCGCAGCTCGACGCCCTCGCGCCGGCGCCTTGGGCGAAGTCTACATTGCTCCTCTTTATAGGAAGACCTCGGGTTTGAGGACAAATGCCTGTTTAGTTCCTTTAGGATGTTGTGGATGTTTACGAATCAAGAAAAGAATAGATCTATTGAATGCATCTAATAGTGCGTGAAACGTCCTAAAAAGGCACTTGATACGTATTTTTAATACTTTTTTGCCTAAAATTTCCTAAAACAAGTAATTTTTAAACATTATCAAATTTTAAATACTCTTTTTTTTTAAATTCATTATATCGAAACGCAAATACTTTCCTGAATTTCCGGAAACGCGAATATTCACTGATCGAATACATAATCCACTACGCACCGAAATCTCTCACCCAACACAACTTGCTCTGCACGTCAGCACTGCAAGTCAATTCAAAGAGGTTGTTTCACGCCTGACTCCGATCAGCATGCACTTCTTAAGCATTGCATCTATTCCAGGTGTGTCTGCGCTGTTGACCGGTTGAGAATGAAAAGTGTGAAAGAATTATTGAAATGAAAAGAAATGAAAGTAAATAAAATAATTGTAGTCACTCTCGTAATAGTAACTTTCGTAATTAACTCTCGTAATTAACGAAACGAATAGAGGGGTATAATTTCTTGAATGGTATGTTGGTCGTTGTCAAAACACGTTCAATGTCTAATTATTCATTGTTTTTTTATAAAATGAAATAAAAAATACTTCGCAGCCGTTCTAGATAAAATATTGAAAGAAAAAAACATTTGATATAACATCGTAATATGTTCGTATCAAACTTCTTTCTTTCATAAGAATAAATGAGCAGATTTCTTGTACCTGATTGCATTGCTTTTATGATGCAAAGAGCATACACTAGATGAAACTACAGTGTTAACACCTATTCCATATCGAGGTAAACTTTTTCCATATTCCAGGAGAAAACATCTTGATAAATACGAGTACTGTCGTGCATGTTGGAGTGTTCGTGTTGAAGTGGGGAAAAACGCTCAACTTTTTGCAATACACTATACTACGCTTAACTTTTTGTACACACTTTACTACACTATAGCAATTAAGATTAGTAATGGACAGTTGTAACAAAAACTATTAAAAATACATAAAAATACAATTTATATGACCTATACAGAATCCTAAAGGAGAAAATTCAGGCAAGTAGCAATTGCGGTTTAAGTGGCCTTCGTTGAATTCTGACGGCGGCAAATGTAGTACACCAGCTCCCCGAGAGTAAATAGCGTTTTTCGTAGCTGCCGTTTGTCAATATTACAGTCATACAGTCATATATATATATATATATATATATATATATATATATATATATATATATATATATATATAACAATATTCTTTACAAATAAATCAAACATACAGTGATTGAATTCTTCAAGGGAAAGAGATAAGTGATTGTGTTACAGTGATGAAGAAATTAACATGTTCTGTAATTTGTTTCCGGAATCTGCAGAAAACACTCAAATCTTGACCACAATGCTACTATTCTAAATTCTCTGCGAGCACCTACGGTAAAGAACGTTTGAAAAAAGGACAGACGGATATAGTACCAATGGCCACTAAAAATTGAGAGATTCGAAACCTGAAAGAACCTCGAGTGAAACACTTATAGATTATTCTTGATTTCACAATTCATGCGTATGCGAAACGTGTGTAATGGCAATGAAAGAGTTTTTCTCACGAGCACGACATTTTGAAATATTATTAAATTGTTTTAAAGTTTTTTGGATTAATATGAAGTTTTGTCAAGAAATCAAATTTCTTGTGTAAAGAATTTCAATGATGACAAAGTAAAGAAAAATAGACGACACACACAATATTGTATCGTATCATTAGTTTTCATACTGTCTACAAGATTTGCTTTGTAGCAGCAGCCATGATTCTCGGTTCTCCACCGTCAGTTTTAAGTTGGGATGTAGCCCGCCACTCATTTCACTATGGTCTTCATGAGAGATATTCCGAGGAGTCCTCTTGCTATTTACCCGCTGCGCTCTCTTAACGCATTGTTAAAATATTTTGTAGAAAGGTGCGGTGTTGCAGAAAGGCAGTATAAGCTATGTCTTTATTTTCCATTTCTAGCAATGTTTTCCCCTCACTCATCCTTGCATAGTAATCGAGTAATCCACGTCCTTCCGTCAGTTCGTCCCCGACGATGAGATCCCTTTCGTTCACCAATCGAGGAAAAAGAGGTGGCATTCGACGCGTCTCGGTCTCCTGGAGGGAAATAATCATTTTTTGCGGATCCATAAAGAAAATTGTAAGAAATTTCTTTAAAAAAACATTTTTAAGTCACTAAAACGCATTTTGGGTGACATACAGCACAGACGTAATTAATAGCTCATTCGGTTCCTCTCGTCAAGACTAATAGGTTGGCACAAATTTTAGTTGGTTCCCACTGGGATATTGTAAAAAATAGACCGATAGTTAAACCACATTTTGTAAAGAAACAACATTTTAAACAAGTATTTTAATCGAAACTTTTCTCGTAACTTCTATACTCGAAAATGAAAGACGTGGGCTAACGTAGAATATTTAAAATTTATTTTTATTATGAACTTGCAAATTACAATAAGGATTAATATGAAAATATTCGCCGGAGGTGTCACGATGAGCAAGAACTTTATAATTTTACATCATTGTACTAATAGTTTTCTTTTCCGAACGGTAAATACAATGAGAGAAAACGGATTTTAGCTCTTGGAATCTGCATTTTTCAATAGTCATTCATTGAAGAAGGATTGACTGAAAACGAATCATGGCATTTATTTATCTTTTAATGATATTAAGGTAATGGTGACATGTTTTCGATGAATTGTTAACAAATAATTTACTTTGCTGGGAAAGTTGCAGTTACATTTCTAATTTGAAAGGGGAGGTAAGTTTGCACCCTTACCCTCGCCCAAGAGAAACGTTTGCACATGTGCAACGATAGCGCCCAGGTAAAGGTGCAGTCGCCAGCCGAGGATCTTTCCCCCTTTCGCCGCCAGGGGGCGGATGGCTCGTGACGCCGCATCGCAAGTGGAAAGCGAGCGCGAAGCCACAAAAACAGCCCTCCTCCTTTAAGCCTTCCGTTTATTAACGATCGCGTAAGTAAAGCGTATTCTGTTGAATCCTGCCGCCGCCTTCTTCTCACGCGTCTCGTCTCAGGCTGCTCCTAAAAAAGCGCGTAAGGGGAAAACGTGTCTCATCGTCCGCCGCGCGCAGCCAGGGCCGTCAGGTACAAAACCGCCTGCGCGGCGGCCGGTGCGGCGTATGCAAGAAGCGTATGCAAGAGAGCGGCCAGTTTTTGCCTCCGTGGCCGCTGCGGCGCGGTGCGAGGCGCGGGGCGCGGGGCGGGGCGGTGGGG
>BOPP01000015.1:13792188-13836168 GCA_017312745.1 Gryllus bimaculatus | reverse complement strand
ATATATATAGAGAGAGAGAGAGAGAGAGAGAGAGAGAGAGACTAAAATCCCCATAGTGGGTTGGATAATCATTGAGTGTATGATGTCACTTTGTCGTGCAAACTCGAGCGAGTTGGAACTATTTATCTAATAAAAAAATAACAAACAAATTCGTTTATTTTCAAGATAACATAACATTCGGAAACAGAAATATGTCCTTAAATTTCTGTTTTGTAATGAAGGGGAGGGTAGTATCTCAATGTTCCTGTCTTTTTTCAGTTTTTTCAGTAAGAGTTGCATCAGCAATAAATATTGTTACAATGGCCAGACAAACTGGTGTCACTGACCATTGTTACAATATACAATAACACAAAACATAGCATATTAATAATTTTGCCGATGCATAGTAATCATTATGAAAATATTGTTTTAAAAACTTTTTCACTTTTAAAATCAACATTACCCTTATCAGGGTAGTGTTTATTTTAATTGCTGTAAATATTAAAACAATTAAAACTAAAAAAAATATTTATTTATTTTCATTTACATGTTGTCAAAAGTGTTATAAATTTTACACTCAGTATTTTGCTGTATTGACTTTTAATTAAAGCAAAATAATTTACTTATTTATCATAAAAAACAGTGAAAATTGAATGTGAGTTATAAAGGAGAGAGATGAGGTCATTTCTTACTTTTCGTTTTGCTTTTCTCGAAAAATAATAATATTGTTCAGTGGTGAAAGTCGGATCCACTGTTTACCAATAACATTCGTATATAAAATACATTTCTCCTCATTTATATTTTTAGAAAATGCTGTTTTTAGTTACATGATATTTTGAATAATTCGAGTTTTTTTCGAGTTTCCGAAGTTCGAATTAAAAGTATTTTATTGCTCTCTTGAAGTCTAATTCAACACACTATCAGTTACGACAAGATAAATTCTACCTAATTTGTTTGGGACATTAATGGTTGCTTTTCTTCAGTGAAACGAACGGAGTAATGTGTGTTCTCTAATTAGCTCCAAGTGCAGCTGAGTAAAGAATTTAAAGCAAAGTTAACTCTCAAACTCTTCTAACTTTAAGTTATCTCTCTAAAAGAAAGATGCAATGTTTAGTTTGAGAATGTTTGTGTTGATTTTTCGCATGAAATGGTGTTTATTTGGGATTCTTTCCGTAAACTATGATAGTGTGATACAAAAATATTATCATAAACATTAATACAAAACGCAACTTTTAAAATAACGTTTGCTAATGCAAAAGTTTTGCTGGAACACGGTAATATTGCGTTTAATATACCTTTAATACAATTTGAAATTATTGTTGAAAGTTTTCAGGAATAGACTGATCATTCATTCAATAATTCAACAAAAAATTGACTCAATAAATTAATATAATAAAGTTAAATTATGTAATTTTAGTTGCCAATGAAATTTAAACAAAGAAAATAAGGTTAAACTATTTTATGAGATAATATTTTTGTTTTATTGTGTTACAAATTATAAAAATTCTAAATAGTAAAGCAGCAGAGAGTAAAAATAATAAAGCAGCGTTACATACAGAAAGTTTTATGAATAATGTTCCCCAATTATTGTGAGAAGAAATTTTCCTTATTTTCTCGAACGTATTGTGTGTTAATATTAATATTAAATTCTAATTAAAATTTTAAAATGCAAATAAAAGAAAATCAAGAAATGGAATATTTGTAGATAAAAATGTATTCAATTGAATTGTATGAAAATTCGCAAATGCACGTTCCTCAGTTTACCAATTTCAATAGATCTCTCGAATTGTAAAAATATCATAGGAGGAATGATATATAACAGTTTTTGATCAACATAATTACTATATACATTATTGGAAGTATATATGCTCCTGTTGAAACGCGCAACCAGTCCATCTAAATCCTCATGATAAATGACTGTTATACATGGTAAGTTGGTATTTGGCATATCTCCCGTACATTGACAAGAAACTCTGCATACTCAGCTTACACTTTCCAGGAGACTTTCTGTTTTTATCACGCCCATACGTGCACACATTTGGAGAATTTCGTATTCTTTATTTTACCTTCTCTACGACGCATCCCGAGACACTAACATACTCACTTTTCCCGAATTAAAGGAAGAACGATTAGAAAAAAAATTAACTAATTTCAAATACCTTTTTTGTTCTCGAATTCAAAATCAATATTAAAAAAATCAACAAACTTACTTGAAATAATACTGGTATCTTCAGATTAAGAATGTATACAGGAGTTAAAAAATTGTCAATACATTTAAGCGTATTGAAAGTTTTACAAAATTCCACTCTAAAAAAAACAGAAAATATTGTATTGATTTGAGGTATATCTTGAAATAAACACCCATGTTCGTACTGAAAGGGTAGCGAGATGAATCGAAATATATTCTGTATTGTACAATAGATAGATAAACCAATGATACCCAACAGCACATACTTTCTCGCTTTATTGGTAACGGCTCCGCAAGATTATTCCACCGCATGAACAAGCAAAAGTAATTCCAATCAGCAAAAAGATTTTCTTCGCGCCGTGAATCGAACTCAGGTGCACAGAGTTAACTCGTTACACCAGACAATTGCGTGACCGAACTGGCTTTTGCTGCCTCTTATTCAGCTAAAGGTCTCTCCCATAGCTTTTAATGCGTAATTTTTGAACATTCAGAGAGTTCGATGGAAATCAGACCTGCGTCATTTTTTAAAGAATCCTTTGCTCGATTCCTAAAAAAATAAAGAAAAAAAATTTTTTAGAAGAAAATGTTTTTTTTATTAATTGCATTAACTTCAAGCAGGAACCATGCGAAAACAACTAGATTTTTCAAAAATATTTAAATGAACATTTTAAAAGTCCAATTTTTAGAACAATATTAAAGACAAAATCTCTATCTTCAATATTGTACTTTTACGATCTTATTTTTGAAAATACAGAAAGCCAAAAAGAGAACTAGCAACAATTTTTGCCATCCTTTGATGAGGAGAAAATTTATAGAAAAATTGGAGCCTTTTTTGAGAAAATAATATTTTAAAAATTGCCTATATTTTACGCAAAAACTACTCAATTTTTTGAAAAATTGTGCATGACATTCTTTTAATATCTGTCTTCTGACTTCTGCACTGGTTGTACAATCTGTTAATAGATTTAATTATGGACAAACATCTCTGTATTCAATATTGTAGTTACAGGAAGACGCCGAAAAAATTGTGCTTTTGTAATTTTCGAACAATTTTAACGAAAATGAAATATCACTCATTCTTTTATGCATTCTTTACGCTATTCGAAGACAAATTTTAATAAAAAACGAGAAGAAATTTTTGAAAAAATTTTGAAAATACTTTTAAGGCTTCATACGAAGTGCCCCCAAAATCAAAATATCCGTTTCAAATACACAGAGCCTTGGGTTCGTTTACTTTATACAAAAAATATCAATTTTGTAGAATATTGTCTCAGCGGTTTAGGCGCTAGTCTTGATCGCAGACTGACAGACATTTTGCCGACAAATAAATTTTCTGTATAAAGTACCAACAAAGCATGGATTCTAACCAACAACATGCTACAGGAAGTAATTTATTTCAAGTAAAGTCTATCAACTTTTTCGTAACAGGGCCTAACAATAAGAGTTTGTCTGTTGAAAATTCGCCGATTTCTGGTTCACGGTTACAATATTCTTGATGTCTTCGAGTAAACCACAGATAAAAGTTTAACATTTTAATATCATACTAGATGAACCCGTGCTAAAATACCGCACGTAATAAGTAATTATTTTGAAAGTAAAAATTACTTCTTAGTAGAACCCAACTTCGAAAGGCCAGCCCCTTACAAGCATTATAGGGCCGGGATTGAGAGAGTAACCATTCTAATAATACTAAACGTTAAGATTAAATTTCATAAAATGTCAAATCCATCAATTTTTTGTTAAAGATGATCTATTTTTCCTTTAGTTTAATTTTTCATAGATTTTGTATTTCTGCTCCTTTCTGACTACCCATGCTATGGAGTGGAGACTCCTTAATCTTTAAAAACGTAACAGAAACTTTAAAAAGATCTCATTTTGTAGAATATGTGTTGGAATAACTCGTCTCCCTGTCCCCGACGTGTCCCTCCCCTGCCTCCACATGTTTCCCACCTTTCCCACACCTCGGACCTTTTATTTCCGTTGTGTTTGCATATGACCCTTATTATTTCAACACGTATCCCAAAACACAGCTCGTGATTTAGCACGCTCCAGGCCATGTATTTTTAATTTTGTTTAATTCTTTTTAACTATGAACTTCAAAAGTCTGAGGAATTTATTGTAGTCACACTCATGGAGAGTTTGTTTCCACAAAAGGATTGTATCGAACTGATTGAATTGAAACATTAGCAGCGTTATTGATTCGTAACTAAAGTGTTTCTCTTGCACAATAATTAGTGTACGTACAACAAGAACATCGTTTAATGCATTTCCTTTTACAATATTGCAGTGATCGTATTGAGATTATAAGGTTACGGCTGTCAGGGCGATTGAAGCTTACAAATTCCTCCATTCCGCTGACCCAGAGCTACTATTTCGAAAAGGATAGTCGTCGTTATACAAATGAATCGTTCCTTTTGAATAGATTATTGAAACACATATGTAAAATATATGTGTATGTTTTTGCTAGTAAGCACAGAATGAAATGTCTTTCAAAATACTGCAAAGAAAACAAAACACTCCAGGGCGACACGCCTGCTTTAAATCGATACTAACCCTTCACACTCGGTTATCTCGGGTTGAGCATAAGCTTCCGCTGGCATTGTCCTGACTCTAACGAGGAGGCAAGGTTCAATTCAAGGTAGACTTTTCTTTAACTTTAACTTTTCAATAAGTAAAGTTTTTTAAAGAAAGAATTCAAAACTGTAGAAACAATGATTTAATTGCCTAATTTAAGGCATCAAATCATACTACCGTTTTGGGAAAATCTGCAGAGAGTTAGCGAATAAAAGATAACTTTCTCTAATTGAATCACTTGAATATCGATACACTTTCATATTAAACCTATCGTAGGAAATAACTTATTTTTTGTTTTTTTAATATCTTTTCAGAGGAGTACGCTCAGTTACAAAATACGTTAAGAGCTCACATCAAAGTCCCAGTATTCACTAACAGGGATAAAAACTCTTATTGTGAACATAATTTATGATAACGATTTTAAAATCCAATACCATATTAACAGACCTACAAATTTATGTTCATAAATTTAAAGGACACTTTAAGATCAATGTGTTCATATAACGCAAAACCGTTCTGCTAAAAAATTCACACCTAGCGGGAAATCTAAAAACCACCGAGAATGTGTATCTTTTTTGAAATGTACGACGAGAGAAAGTAATTTAATTAAGATAGCTTTGCGACTTCATTTTTTGAAATGTTTGAACTCCCGTCATTTATTAAGTTACACAATAAGTTAATACACAAATAAATAAAGTTTAAAGAGGTTAGTTTAAAGCCGAAATACTAACGTATTTTCTTAATTTTCTATTTTTTATCTCTAATATCATTACCATTTAATTTTCTATAAATTTGTTTTCAGTGACCAATGACAAAAAAATTGTTAATTGTTCAGCAAGTAGATTCTGAAGCCGATTGTTACTATAACGGAATTACAAAGGTTTCTTTCATGAGTCAGTAATATGTGACTAAAAGTTGAAGAAATGTTATATCCTCAACCAATTGTATCATAAGCTCCCATTGACAAATTTCAGCACGATGTATTGTATTTTTATAGCACTGCTATATAAACGTATTTTATTGTGTGGTGTTCAGAAGTAACAACTGAGAAAGAAAGGCGCACAATGTAATGAAAATAATCACGACAAATGTTCGAATTTTCGCAGCACATACATAGATGAAAACATTAATTTCTTGAGTAAAGTGAGCGTAAATTTATGAGAATCGAAATGAATCGTTCAGTGCTCTGTTCACAATGCTGAAGCCCACAGGATAACGTAATATACTATTACAAAGGGGAGTAATGAACTGCTTTGCCTCTACCCACTGCGAAGGAGGAAATGCAAGTTGTAGTGCAACTGTCGCACTTTAGGATTTGGTTTCACCAGATCGTTTTATTGAATGAGGAAGAGAATCATTAAAATTATATAAAGAATTGAGAGTGTTTTGAAAAATTGTAATTTGTCGCAACGATTTTTGCCAATCGTCAACTGAACATGAGAGAATGCGTGTGAGGCAATCTTTGTAGTAGTCATAAAAAGATCGTTCTTAGTTTCGTTCGAAAAGCGTTCTGAAGATATAACTTACAAGGCATAACGTTATCTTTGAAGCAATTAGATAACACATGAAATGGAGTTTCTGGAAGTTGTACACAACTGAACTTCGACAGGGAAGGAAATAGTTTTTTTAAATACTAACATAAGGGAAAATATATTAAAATTTTTAATACTAAATAATAATAACTACTAAATAATTTCAGATAAAGATAGATTTTGTTAAAGAATATAAATTCGTGTATTTCTCCGCTCTAAGAGATGTAGATAGAACATATTTTGATAAATGAACTGCGATTATGTGGGAGTTGTTCTGAAATTATTGGGACACTAGAGTGGCAATTTCATTTCTCACTGAAGTGGGGCAAATTGAACCTTAGCAGTGAAAGAATGAGGGCACGCGCCTGGATGCTTCACTTCCTTGTGGTGAACTTCCTCCACAAGCCGCTTTTTAGAGCTGCCGGCGACAGGCCAACTCACGTTGCGCACGCGACTCCTCACAAAGCCACGAAAAGGTTCTACAGCGTTGTTTTCGTAAATACCATAACAATACGTATCGTTTCAATAGAATCATAGTTAGCATCTGATCTCTATATCAATAATATATTTGATTCAACTTGTGCAGAAGTATTTTTTTAGAAGAAGATATTTATCAGAAAATATGTAACCAGCAAGAAATATTTATTTTAAGTACCTATAAAATTATCACTTTTCCCCGCCTACTTTTTAAATTGAGCAATCCTTTCTTCTTTTCTTATTCCCGTGTCCGCTTTCTGGGTGCTTAACTGCGGGTCACCGTTGTCATCCATTTCTTCGTGACCTCCGTAGCAAATGCTCTCTTAGTGAATAGATTGCGGATTGTGAGCTCGGCTTTCAAAACGACATGTTAATGGAATCGAATTATTAAAATGTTTTCATTTGACAGTTGAATTTGAACACTGCATACAGGAAAAATTAACATATATTTATAGAATTAGGATTATGTTTTTCGCATGGAGATCTATTCCCAAAGGAGTTTTGGATCCAGCGTCGCTTTGCTTCGTAAATTAATGATAAATTTCAGAGTAACAGAGACACATCAGATATATCCAAAATTCAAATTTAATACTTTATCAATTTCAATACTGTTTGTGGACGTTTGTATTTGTACGAAAAGTTAGACTAGGTTTAATAAGTAGTTTGACTTAGGAAACAGGAAATAATGAAAATCACAAATCACGCCCCCACAAACTTTATCCAGAATGTATAAAGGGAAATTTATAAATTAGCAAAGAAGTTAAGGATTACTCCACAGACTGCGCAATAGATATACTTGTAATCAGTCTTTGACATGCAAATAAAGAAGCTGTAAATTCACTAAATTTAAATAATAAATATTAGAGAAGAAAAGCTGAAGGAAATAAAACCCAACATTTCATATACCTAGGGAAGATGTTTTCCACAAATTTATATCAATATAATCTGTATTAATTATAAGTCTCTGGCGAGTACAACTGAATGATACTTCTGTGATTATGTTACTATTAAAATGAATGCTATTAATTGATGACAATAGTTTTGTATGGTTAAAGAAAGGAAATCACTAATGTAAGATGCGAATGGGTGTATTACATAAACCGACAGGAGTGAGTGAGTGAGTGAGTGATCTTTTGGAGTTTGCTGTGGCACGCTTGTCTCTTGCGAGACTCTTCGTCCAGCTTTTGTTTTTCCTTTCAGATGGTGTTCAGACCGACAGGAAGTTAAGAGATTGCTTAAAGGTGATTCGTAATATTATTCCTTTGTCAGTACTATTTGCAACAATTTTATATTTTGGACATATGCTACAAAAGTGAACTGAACGTTTTACTTCCAGGAGCTAATACTTATTTTCTTTTGTATGTGTTTGTACTCCATGAGCCATACATAACAAACATTTTCTTAACTAATTATTACGATTCACGACGCAGAATCTAAAGCATGAACTAACAGGAAGACCACATAAAAACACAAAATTATATTACGACAAAAAGTATAAAGCCATTTATACAAAAATAACTCATTTACATGCATTGCTTTTTTTCATTGAATGATCACAATCGAAATTGCCGCTTCTGCAACCCAACATTTTTCATAGACGTAGAAGTTTTTGCCAATCAAAATGGACTGATGATAATAAAAAAACAACTGCTACAACAAGGAAATGCGCGGTGCGAGAGAAAGAGAGAGGGAGAGAGACAGGCAGACAGACAGAGAGAGAGAGAGAGAGAGAGAGAGAGAGAGAGAGAGAGAGAGAGAATTGATAATCGTTTGTCGAACGCAGGCCAAATGATAATATTGGAAATAACTTATTTCCTTGTTATGACCGCTTTTAATATCCAGCATTTTCTATTAATCCAAAGCTTTTAGAAGTAAAGAAGTTTATTAGAGAAATAAATGACAATGAAAAGTAATGTTTTCATGTGTTATCTGAATAATCGCGATTGGAAATGTCTATCCTATGACTTAACATTTCTTATTGATCTAGATGTAGCGCTTCTCGAAGTTTAGAGAAAACAACCTAACATTTTGTCGAATTCGGCACAGCCTGGCGAACACACGGAGGGCGGAGTGGTCGGAGGACGAGGGTCGAGGGTGCGAGGGCGGAGGGCGGGCGAGAGCGGCCACGTGCGGCGGGGGCTCGGCATCGATCCCCAGCGCGCGCGCCGGCACCCGCGCCCCGCCCGCCCCGTGCTCCGGCGGCGGCGTCGCGTCGCGTCGCGTCGCGTCTCGTCTCGTCGCGTGCTACTCACGCGTGCCGTTGGCGTTGCGGCCGGACCGATCTTTGCTGGCGGCGGCGCCGGCGGCCAGCGCGGTCGGCAGCGCCAGCGGCAGCGGCAGGCCAGCGGCACGGCCAGCGGCACGGCCGGGGCGGCCTGCGCTGCGGCGGCGGCTGCGGAGCCGGAGACTGCGACGCCGTCGCGCCCACCACGGGCATGGCGGCGGGGGCGGCGGCGGCGGCGGAGGGCGAGGCGGCGGCGCCGGCGCCGCGGCGCTCGACCGGAGGCGGCGGCGGCGCGGCAGCGGCGGGCGAGCGGGCCTGGGCGACGTCGCGTCGCCGGCGCTCAGGAAGTCGCACGCGCGGCGGCGGCGCTGGGCTCGCCGGCGAGCAGGCGGGTGCGCGCGGTTTCCATGGGTGCCGTGCGCGGCGCGGGTGCCGGGGGCGCCCGGCGGGCGGGGCGCGGGCCGATGGCTGCGAGCGGCCGGAGCGATGGTGCAGCGCGCCACCGCGGAATCACCAGGGCCGTCGTTTTTTACCGAGGCGTCCGGCCGCTGCGTCCGCCGGCGACTAGCAGAGCGGCAGCGCGCGGCTGGCGACCCCCACGCGGCCGCAGGAAACAAAACGAGGAAAAAAACCTCAGCAGCAGCCACCGCCGCCGCCGCCACGCCGCCGGCTCACGTTATGTGGGGGCGCGGAATGCCGCCTGATTCATGGTGAGATACAGGGGAGAGCCCGCGCCGGGCGCGGCAGCGGCGGCGGCGGCCGGCGGCGGCGGGCGTGGGGAAGGGCGGGGAGGGCGCGAGGGTAAAAACTCGCCGGCACCGCAGTACCGGGAGGGGAGACACAAAAACAATTCCTAAAAAGACGAAGACGAAAAACGACGGCGGCGCGCTCGCCACCCGGAAAAACGGGCGGTGGCGGCGGTGGCGGCGGCGCTGGCGGCGAGCGCTGCATTCGTGTGCCGTCTGTCGGTCGCTGCGCGGACTGCGAGGTCAGGGCGGGTCAGCGCGGCGGCGGCGCCACCGCCCCCGTCGCCCCCTCTGCCAATCGCAGGTGGCACTGACAGAGGACAAAAGCCATTACCTACACCCCTCCCTGATTTAACATTAGAAAGACGAAGCTGACGAAGGAAACGAAACCAACAATCTTCCGAAACTTTTAAATTGTGATATACACACCCATATGCATGTCAATAATGCCAAATCATCCCTTATTTCTTGCTACGTTGTACAAAATAATAAATATTGTGTTATAATAATTTTATTTTAGGTGTGCCGCAGATCTGTAAAAAACAAAATAATTTAGTGTCAATATATGACATGAAATACTCACTTGTTATGCAAATACTCTGAACCTTCAGAATTAATACATAGTCATATTATAGGATTTAGGCACATTCAAACCATACATTAGGTGCACATTTCATGTTATATGAAGAAATTCAATATGACAAAGACGAAGCAATTTAACACAGTCGTTATTGTTTAGGGTAATCATTTTCTATAATTGTATCACTTTTTAACTCATTAATTTGAGGCCATTTAAGTTTATTTTTCCCCTTCAAATATGACATGATTCCTTCACTGAAGGGCTAAAAAGGTGAAGCGAAATTATACGCGTGAATTACACATTATACATTACATTAATATTCGCGTCTATGGAGTATCACGACCCTAATAAATACAACTTTACATGCTAATACTACTCATATGTACTACATGATATTTTCAGAAATATAGCTGAAAAATACGATAAATATGAAACAATTTAATTCCCTGCAAATTGTTCAAAGATTTTTTTACAAATGCAACACATTTCAACATATTGGTGTAAATTTGGTGAAATTGGTGTACATTTGTTTTCCGGAGCCAAGAGCGATATATTAAATTTAACTCACTATAGATTATATAGATACAGTTTTCGATAATTATTAAGCCAGCATATATTTCATTAGTTGGGTCACTATATAGAAGCATTTTTTACAGACTAGTTATATATATATATATATATATATATATATATATATATATATATATATATATATATATATATACATAAACGGAACTGCCACTACCTACCAACTCATCTAAGGAGATTGAATTAATAGTTAGATGCGCCAATTTGAATTATCATAAATTTAGTCCTTTCGTTCACATAATATCTAGTATATATCGTGCAAACACTGTCTCTTTTTAATAGAAAATCTGTTCGATAATTTTCGATAAATTTCGATAATAAATCAGTTTTTTATTGTTGTTCAGAACAGCAACAATCAATTGAATAATAAATAAGAGTAATTTCTTTTCAAGTGCTAAAATAATGCAGGGAGAAATTTTAAAGATATGACTTACTTGAGTAAATACATTATGAGCAAAAAATAAGAGTCGCATTCGGAGGAGCCACAGGTATATGACTCTCTGGTAACCGCACCGAACTAGACCAGTCTCATCTGGGCATCTTATTGTTCTTGAGTGGCGCGGCCCCTGCATCCCATTTCGACGGGGTGGCGCAAAAAATGACACCGAGGGAGATTTCTGGTGGGAACGCAAACCGGTAAATATTTTCTACCTGCCACAAATTAGAACGAAAGTGGTGAAAAAATGTATGCATGTATTTATTTCTTCCGTTAGCCCTTGTGAATTGAGAAGAATTAGTGGGCATTTCGTCTCCGCTTACGTTATAACACAGCACCTTCTCATATTTTAAAAAACATCTTCACTTCATTTAAATATCATCAATTGAGAGATAAATTGCAGTCAATTTTTTTTCAATATTGAAGATATATATTAAGTTCGAAGAGTATGTGGACTTTTGGAATTTTCAAAATTTTATAGGTTATAACGAAAAACGGAACTATAATCTTATTGTAACTACACTATCCTCTATTTGAGCAAATAATTTAAAGAAAATTAAAGCAATTTTTCAGAAAATTTTGAAAAATTTTTAGAAAATTTTGGGGCTACAAGTAGAGAACACTCATATTTATAAATGCACTTTCCTCTACTCCTGGAAAGAAATTAAGAAACTAGTTAGAAGGAACGGCATACCGAAACTTTTTTTTTACTCTTAGAGTTTTGAAATGCGTAATTAGAAATATGTTATTTTTTGAAAATTCAAGCATTCATGAAAATATTATTTGTGCCTTAAAATTTAGTATGTTCTGATCTTTCAAGAATTTCTGATCAGAAGTGGAAAGAAGAAACTTAAAACCGATTTTGACAAATTTGTGCTTACATATTATTCGGAAAATGTTACAAATTCCGTCATGATTACTCAACACTACTCGGTTTTTAAATAGTGGATTTGTACAATTTAAAGATCTCAATTTGTGGAATAAATTGCATTGAGAAAGAAATCTCTGGCTTTAACATTGGAGGTATACATTTTCAAAAAGTCTTTGGCCTTTGCAATTTTCAAAATTTCAGAGAATTTAATGAAAATCTGGACTACAGTACAATTGTAAATGCCTTTTCTTATATTTGAGTAAAAAATAAAAAATTTAACAAAAATATTGAAGACATTTTTCAGAAAATGATAAATATGCCTTAGGGGCTGCTTAAAGTAAAATTAAAATATCCAAATTCTATCCGAAAATTAAAATATCTTAAATATCTCCGTTATCACACAAATTGATCTTCTTTCTGATGCATTTATTAAGTTTGATCTCAACAACGTCTGAGTTATACGTAACGTATCTATCCATCCCGATTTTCGAGTTCATAGTTGAGTACATCTCTTCGCCTCTGCACCAACTACATATACTAACCACAGGTCATTGTACAGGGAGTAAAAGTAAAAAAATATTGTTTATTCCACATTTTATTAGTTAGTATTAGTATAGGTAGTTAATTCACACATTTAAAAAAATATTTTTGGAAGACTGTAGTGTGGTTTCACTGAATGCGTTTAAAAAGGCTAATAAATATTTACTGTATGCAATATATAGAAAAAGAGATACACTATTAATAAAATAGAATTAGCTGAAGGAAGAGGAATGCTAAAGTAAGAGCAAAATCGTACACAACACAGTGACATTTGAACCACAATAAAACAAGTAGAGATGTGCGTGTTCCAGAGCCCGCGGAGGACCTGGAACTACAATGGCGCCCTCCCCTATTCAGAATCTGCAACACAAACCGCACGCATTATTGGATCAGCGAATTGAATAAATTTCTTATAAATATAAATTGAATTGAATAAACTTGAAATTGAAATTGAATTGAATAAATTTCTTATAAATATATAAATTGAAATAAAGCTATAATTCAAAGCGGTACATGTTACATATAGACTTTCCTGATAATAATGTTCATAAGTTTTGTGTTTCTTACAATACATACGTCAAAGCCTCATTAAGTAGAATCTTGAAAGGGAATATTTTCTTTTTATCATTTCGTGGACTCGTACTTATTAACTTCGGTAAACTGACCGACTCTATAGGGTCTGCAATTAATACACAAGTTTTACATTTATTCAATAAATATTCGCTTACATGTAGAAGTATATCCTAAATGTGATACCTGATTACGTCGATTTCACAGGTTTAAAAAACTCATTTGAGAACATAGGTTAACCTATTAAACGAAGTCTCTGTTAAAGTATAAGACCTTAAATGTACCGTGCCTCTAAATTTTCTCATCACATTTCAATTTAGTTTTTTTGAGTAAAACACTCTACGACTGAAAGATAATATGCGCGTACATAGTTGTCTGAATGAATTCTAAGAGTGAAAAATGTTTTCTAGTTCAATTTCTTTGACTTGTAATATTTCAAAGCATGGAAATAAAAAATGAGACACCTACAAATGGATGCCCGTAACAGGGGTAAAGTAATACTTTTTGAGCAAACGGTATCACACTGTACTGGGAAACGACCCGGCATTTCCCTGTCAATTTGCACTCTGCAATAACATACAGATGAGAATAAATTCCGTGGTGGTAGCAGATATCTGGTGGTAATCCATAATATGCTGTGGAGATTATTTCCGTTATGCACTCGTTCCTATATAGATGAGACATTTCAGGCGAGGAAGTCCACACCACTATTTTCATTTCAATTAGATGAATTATTATTATATAATATTATTATTTTAGATTATTATTATTATTATTATTATTATTATTATTATTATTATTATTATTATTATTATTATTAAAATTACCTTCCGGGCTGGATGGCCGTGGTCTATCGGACATTCGATATGTAGGGCTGTCCGTGCCCATACGTTTCCTCTGCTTGAGCTGTCTGAAAGGGAAATGCGTGACACTGCGGGTACCCATGAGTCACTGAGGATGTTAGCAGACGAAACGTTTGGACACAGAATATCTGATTTACTATGGCGGACTAATCCGGAAGGTAATTTTAATAGAATATCCAGCCGGGAAATTCTACATTGTTTTATTAGATGAACAAATGTTTCTTCCTAAAACTTATTTCTACCGAGAAGGGTTTCATAACTGCCCAGCAGTTTCTCGACGATTTCACCTCATATATAACGTACAGAAGTTTCGCCTTAATATGGGTCAAAGTTCTGAAGACATTTCACCGAAGCACCACCGAAGAGAAACACCACTTCTTTATACAGAAGACGAAAAACGAACATTCGGGAATTCACGAAATGCGGTGCAAATCATGAAAATCCTTCGTCGTACGTTCCTGCGCGATCGCGTTAGATTTCAGGCCGTCCGGAAAGTCACTTCGCCAGTCGGCCGCGAGAATCGCGGTGCACTTGCTGTTCGGAAATGGCCTGAATAATATCCCGACTCCACAAAAGCGCTTCGAGTCTTCAAATGCTCACTGAGTTCTGGTGATATGCAGCCTACGACGATATTGCAAAATTACAAAATTTGATGTCTATGGTAAACTATGCTTCTGAGACCAAAACGGTAAAGGAATCTTCTTTGCCAATATTATAAGAAACACGCTGCTGTGTTTTCACCTGTAATGACTCATTCCGTACATTCAAATAAGGTATGTGAAGATAATATGACCACGTTAAGCACCTCAAATTTTCCTGCTAATATATTTCAATATTCAACAAATTAACAGCATCATGATGAAATTCAACACTTTTGCTTCAAGTTGAAATAGTTATGTAACAAAAAAGTGATTCATGAACATTTTGTTGTTGTTTTACAAAAACATTGTAATGTGAAGGTAATATGCCCACATGCAGGTTTTATGGCCATTGCCAAATTGTTTTCTTGTAGCCATGGAACTATGAATTGCTTGACCATGGAACTAGAGATTGGTATACTAATACTACATAATATGAATTACCCTCTTAAAGTCTAATTTTACAAAAATACGCCCTGATATGATTTCAGTAATGTAAGGATTGTTGGGTTACTCGTAACAAATTCAGTATTTTTTACATTAAGACTTTATTATACAAAGATAGAATTATAGAAAACATCAGTAATTGCTTGAAAACTTACAAAACATCAGTTTATTTTGAAATTATATTATTTATTGAAAACAAATGATAGTTTCATTGTCTTTAATAGTAAGTCCTTCGAGATTCTTCGAGTACATATTTCCCACATACTGCATTAACGCATGTCCTGATCTCTCTTGAAAGCAAAACTGACAATTCCAACTTTCCCCATTTTTCTCCGCAGGATTAGTTTCCTCCAATGTTTACATCCTTTGTTGGCTTTTCTTCATGGAAACATGTTTCTTCTTGAGGGTCGCCCATTACTTACGTAACGCTAAAGAGGGGGGTTGAGGCAGCGTTACGCTGCATTACATAGGGGCGGGGAGTTATATCATAAAATTGATATTCTTTTTTACATTTTTTGAGATATGTTGAAATACTTCTTTTTTAATTCTTAACATTAAAATATCTTATTAATTTGTTTCAAAACATAAATAATTTAAAGTTATAAGAAGTTGTTACAATAAATGTAAATATATATTCATTAATTTTGTATTGAATCTGTAATATTATGAAGACAATATTCAAAACTGATCTGTAGTATTTTGCAGAATACAATGAAATTGGCGCAGTAGGCTCTTGCCCATGCGCCATCCGCAGCGGCGGCGTGTGCGCCGCTTGCGTTCAGAAATTGCCTCACCCACGCTCCTTCCTTCACTCAAAACTTGCCCCCAATCTCATTGTTAGGTGGAGTCGGCATCCATAACTAATTCGGACTTTAATAATAATAATAATAATAATAATAATAATAATAATAATAAATTTTCATACACATAAATAAAATGAACATTCTTTACTGATTTGTAATTTAGTTTCACTTCTTGCATTTATAAGGGAGGGTGTTCTCGCAAACGTTGCGTAATTATTTAGGGGGTTCAATCGCGCGTTAAGGGCAAGTTACATGGGGGAAAGAGGGTATTTAAAATACTCCAAATTTTCGTTACGTAATTTATGGTCGGGCACGTGACAGGATTATCTTTATTCTTTTTCTTAACCAGCTGGTCCACTTTATTATTTCTTCGGGAAGTTGAAGGATTGTTGTGAACGTCCTCTGAGTATGAGTTGAAAATAAATCCTTTTTTAAAATAATAGCGCCAGAGTTCATTGCTCTTCTTCATTAATTTAGTTATTTCTTCAGTTAATGTGCCTCCACCATACGTTAGGAGTTTATTGTATACACCATCCTCCCCAGGTGATTTATCATTTTTCAATTTCTTAATTAACTCCTTCACCTGTTCTTCTAATACGGAACATTTTGTATTCACGCTTCCTGTTTGTGCAAGGTCTATTACATTTCCAATTTCGTCATGGAATAACTCTTAAAATATTCCACCCATATTTGGATAGGTATTGTTTTAGTTCTTATATATTAGTTCCTGTTCTCACGTTTCTAATGAATCTCCACGTTTACTTCTGAAGTCCATAAAAGTCATGATCTAATCTTTCCGAGAAAGAGGCACTATATCTTCTCTTTATTTCTCTAATTTTTGAATTTGTTTCGTTCCTAATGGTTTTGAATTCTTGATGTAATTGTGTAGACCCATGTTGCTTGTACTTGATACAGGCAACTCTCTCCCGGTATGCTGCTTCATTTTCTTTTTTAGTGAACCACGGTATCCTTTTGTTTTGTATTCTTCCCGTATAAGCCTTTATCGTCCCTTCATCTGTCATCAAAACATTAGTTTTTATCATTTTCCTTGATATTACGTCCTCAATGTCCTGGATCGTATTACTAGTTATTTTTCATATAATCTGTTCTTGTATAATTGTTTAGTAGTTTCCTCATTCAGTGACTAGATGTTAATTCTTGCTTGAATCATCGATTTTTCCATTGGTTTCACCTTTAAATTTGTTCTTAGTTTTAGGAGGATAAGGTTATGATCACTTTTGATATCCGCAGCAGTAAGATTTCTTACACCCAATATCGGGAACAGGTGTACTTCTCGATTGGCCATAATGTAATCAATCATAGATCTTTGCTCTTTTGAGTTTGTCCATGTATATTTGTGTTGTAATTTATGATCAAAGAATGTGTTATTTATCCTCAGATCATTTTCAGTACAGAAGTCTACTAAACTTTCACCGTTTTCATTTATAATTTCTTCATTAAACTTCTGTTTAATTCTTTGGATAATCCGATTTCCTATTCTTGCATTCAGATCTCCTGTTACTATTACTCTCTCCCTGTGCTCAATGTAACTCAGAAATTCTTGAAGATCATCATAACATTTTTGTTTATCATGAGGTGGTTTGTTATTTTCAGGTGCATACAAACAAATATTATATTAATTGGTCTGGCAATAGTATGTAACTTAACTAATACTATTCTCTCATGTATATCACTATGACCCTTTATCTTACTAATATGTTTGTTACTAATAATTATTGCTGCTCCCTCCTTTGCTCTAATATGTTTAGGGACACCGGTGTATATTAATGTACACTTCCCATGCTGTTATTTTCCATGTCCTTTCGTTTTTGTCTCCGTATGACAGCATATATCTATTTTGTTTCTTTCAAGTTCCATTAATCCATCTTCACTAGTGTTCCAGGATCTCACGTACCATGTTCCAATCCTAATAATATTTTCCTTCTTCCAATTCCGAGCCGAGGTCGTCAACATATGGTTCCGAGGCAAACCCTTGGTTCTCTGATCTTGATTGCTTTTTACCCTGGGCTTTTACCCTACTAGCAGAGAACGATAAGCCTAATTTTCATTAAAATGGTTGGTAATATCATTTTAACGCCAAAAAAATTATAGATGCCCCTGTGAGGTGAGTGGAAAAAGTTAAATTATCACTTTAAAAACGTGTTTTGGCTAATTGTTTTGATTTTATGAAAGAAAAACGAAGGAAAGAGAAACAGAAAGAAAAACAGAAAATCGTGGGTGGCTCGGGCAGCCTCAGGTTCCCGGTAACGCAGGCCCGTAGCAATATCTGATAATGATATGCTTCCTGAGCTATTACTGGAATCAACATTAAGGTCAACATAAGTAATAAAGGCAAGTCGCATCGCGCAGGTTAGCGCACGGCATCCGCCGTGACCACAGCTGCAGCGCGTGGCGCCGACGAAAAATTTTGTCAGTGGCAGTGGCGGAGGGGTGGTGAGGTGAGTGGGGGAAGTGCATTCCCAGATGACTTGCAATCTCAATTTCTTATTTCTTTACATTTCTAAGATAACCGTCGAGGGAAACAACCTGCACAACGTGAAGGAACGGTCATGAAATGCCATTTTGCCTACCTATTTTAGGTAAAACAAATGCCTGAACTTCGGAGCTCTAATTGCACTAGGGAATAAGATTTTTGAGGAAGGTAGAGTGAGGAACGTACTGTACTTTATACGCAGATTACAAATATCACAATAAAAACGTTATATCACGTCACAGTTTTAAATTTAAAGCTCCTTTATATCCCATCATTCTGTATTTTGCTATTATTACAAATACATTTAAATTGCTTCCTTAACATAAGTAGAGTCAATAAGCACCTAGGCTATTTATAAATATAATATTTGTTCAGTTCAAATATGCCACGTTCATGAAATATCAACAAAATTAGGCTTTCGTGATTTTTTTGCCTTCTGTATTCGAAGATTACCATCTTTATTCTCGCGACTGGTAGTCTTGGTGGATGTTTTGAAACCAAGTTAGTACATCATCATATTTCCTACTGCGCGAAATCAAAAGAACGAACTACTATCGAAAGAAATAATTTTAGCTTTTTACCTTAGCAAGTATCCAACTGTTAGTGTGGCAGATTTTGAGTCAGTCAATGTCATGCGGAACTGTACCCGAAGTGCACGTGAAGGTTTGCGTGTGTCTCAAATACACTAATATATTTCAGTTATTTTGATTTTATAAAGTAAAACGATCTATTTTATATATATATATATATATATATATATATATATATATATATATATATATTTGATGTGCTGTATTGAATCGATTCGATTACATGCAAATCTCATTTCGAATCGAAAGTGAGTGAATCAACCCAATAACTGCTGTTGTCTGTGGAAGATTTACTCCCAAACTTCAAAGAAAAAAATGTTTGAAAATACAAACCTTGCGTACATTGTCTGATCAGCACAAAACATGGTGTCACCTGTACAACGAACCTGAAGTTGTGGTCTTATGGAAAACTCAAATCGTTGTTATTTGCTGTACCAATATTGTGGAGAATACCAACAAATAATTTTAATGACTGCATATTATTGCACGAATATGTAAATTCCATTTTTAACTTGTTCTTACTTCATATGAATCTTACTCATAAAATTTTGTAATGATATAACTGGAGTCACAGATGGAAATTAGTATAGGATTTAGTTTATTTCAAATACTAAATATGTTTATATCTTTTGAACCTTGCGTGACAGAAACTTTTTATATTGCTTCTTGAAATCAGCATGATAGTTTACTTTAAAATCCTACTTTCGTCCTGGAGGTAAGAAAAAAATGTTGTTCCTTAGTGTTATCAGAATCGCAAATACCACGAGCTTTCTGGTCCGTATATATCAGAAACAGTTCCAGTCTTTTTTACTCAATCATTTCGCGTTTCTCCTAAGCAAAGACGAAGTCCTAGACGGTGGGTGAAAAATGCACATGCATGTTTGCACTCGCTCACTTTGCAGAACTGAAAAAAAAAAAAATAAATAAAACAGTGGATGGAAATCGCGGTTCCTTGTCCGAAACTATTGTTTGTGGTAGCCCCTCTGTCACAAACACTTACTCGAGTGCTTTTATAGTCGCGCTAGCTGTAGTTGAACTCGGCAACGCTATGTACTGAAAATTTGAGAAACCATCAACCACAATTAGCCAATGCTTGTCCCAGAACGAGTCCGAGAGGTCTACAAGAATATGCTCCGTGGGACGCGGCCAGGACACGATGTCTTGCCGTAGGTACTGCATTTTAATTTACTTGACAAGCTTCACACTTGCGAATAATTTTCTGAATAATTTTGTCCGTGCTTTCCCAATAACAATGTCTTCTTACTGTTTTGTGTTGGCGATCCCCCAATGGCCCTCATGCAACATTTCTAGTTCCTGACTTCTAAAGCCCTTGGGGATCACTACTCGCGTGTTGTTCACTGTTGTACAACAATACAAACGCCTTCACTGATAGCCTGTCATTTTTATTCAATCATAAACAGTGCTCATCTCTGCAATTTCTTTATTGGCCCTTCGAGCAGCTTCCTTCCAATGTGATAAGTTGTACTAATGACTTGTGATCTGTAATTATGTGATACTAAGCTTCGTTCAGATATTCATTAAATTTCTGTACTCCAAAAACTACTGTTAAGTCTTCTTTCTCAATGTGGCTGTAGTTTCTTTGTTGCTTATTAAATGTTTTCGATGCAAATGCTAAAGGCGCTCGATGCCATTTCATCTTTTTTGCAACAGGACTGCTCCTACTCCACAGTCAGAAGCATCGGTGGCCCCTGGTACAAGTGTACAAGTGTTTTAGCTGCGTCGCATTTATTACTTCCGTCTTCAGTCTCTCTAAGGCCCTATCATAATCTTGTGTTCATTCGAACTTTACACCTTTCTTTTTAACTCATTTAAGGATACCGTTATAGTCGAGTAGCCCTTGATGAATTTGTTGTAATAAATTACATTGACTAATAGAGTTTGCAACTGCTTCAGGATGGCGGGTGAATGAAGTTTTTTAATTGCCTGAACATGATGTTATCAGGGAGCCATGCCCGAGCCATCAAGCCTAAGCCCCCCAAAACTACCTGCTTCTAAAAATTCACACGTTTGCCAATTTACTTTTTGCCCATTTTCTTTCAGCGAGGCTAACTATTAGCTTAAATTTTACTACTTGTTCTCCTGT
This sequence comes from Gryllus bimaculatus, assembly GCA_017312745.1. Taxonomy (NCBI): domain Eukaryota; kingdom Metazoa; phylum Arthropoda; class Insecta; order Orthoptera; family Gryllidae; genus Gryllus; species Gryllus bimaculatus. Next base: position 13,814,924 of record BOPP01000015.1, on the reverse strand, counting down.
TCTTTCCTGTCAGTATAATATCATCTAAATAGTAGCAGATTTCCACTTGTGACGTCGGCTATTCTAATGTTCTCTTGAAAAGTGGAGTCGGCAAATGCTGTCCCGAGTGACAACCGATTAAACTGGCATAAGCCTAATGGCGTGTTAACTACCAGCATCTTTCTGGCTTCTTCGTCTACAGTAATGTGTAAGCATCCTTCAGTTCAATTTCTGAAATAAAACTTCCGGTTTTGGTATGGGACGTTGCTCGATTTCAATCTGCTCGCCCACAGTACTCTTGAAATTCCCACAGAGGCGTATCCCTCGTCAGCTTTCTTCACTACAACCAATGAGATGACTCACTTACTCATCGCTACTCTGGTGATTATCTTCTTATTTTAACATGCGCGTTCACTTTCTACGCTGTTCCAAAACGTCCACGGTACTGGCCTGACATTGCATAACGTAGGTTAACGTTTTTCTTTAAGCTCCAAGTGCGCCTGAAAAATCTTAAATTCTCCCAAAACAAGCTCAAACGATTCCGAAAAGTCTTGCTTAATTTTTTTCAGTAACTATGATTTCTTACTTTCCGATACTACACTAATTTGGTCCAGTACGCCGAACCCCATGGCGTTGAAACTGTCTAAGCCCAACATTTAATAGTTGTTGATAGATACGTATCTATCAACAGCATTTCGCCCCTAACATTTCGCTTGGGTCTAAATTTATCAAAGTGTCTGTAGCATCAGTATCAACAATAAATTGTTCTTCCTGTTTATCAAACGAAGTTCTCTGGTAGCTTATTTTATCTCTTGTCATTTAACACACGGTCCGCTGTATCAATTTCCATTTCTTCATGCTTCTTCTACATTCCGCCTAGACGTACATACTTCCTTTAAGTGTCCTATATTCCCACAGCAGTAACTCTCCATAGTCTGAACTTGATTTTTCTCTGCAGTGAAGCCTAACAATTTCTACACGATGTCCACGCCTTTATTTCACTATCACTGTTCGCCTCGTCCCTGTGCTGCGCGAGTCTTCTCTTATCAGTGTATGCCTTTACCGCGACATCGTCCTCGCTTTCACTGCTCCTCCTGTCGCGGTCACTGTCGGCGCCTTCGCATCGCCTACCACTAGCATCAGAGCACGTCCCTGCTGCCCTCAGTGTTGGAGCTGTCGTTCCAGTACTCTTGTTTCTTCTTACGCCTTTTAGTACGCTCAGTCTTGCACACTTGCCCTTCCCCCGTGATGGGCCGCGAGGTGTCACGCGGCGCCTCATAAGTAGCCGCTATGCGTTGAACGACCTCTATTGACGGACTGGTACCCCTCAAAGCTTATGTTTCTCATCCGGCATTATGTATTATTATTATTATTATTATTATTATTATTATTATTATTATTATTATTATTATTACAGCTGTGATTGATGATTTGACGTACGACGTACCACCTTGCTTCGCTAAACATTTGAATTTGCATTTCTATATAGACCGTTTCACTCAGCTATCCAATCACTGTGTAGCCCTCGGTGACTCGCTGTTTAGCATGCTCGCTTTCCACGGGACAACCCCGAGTTTGATTCCCGGTCGAGACAAAAAGTAATTGTGCGCTTTCCTTGCAATGTTCCAGTATCTGTTGCTGTGGGACGAAGAGAAATCTCACTCTCAGGTTCAGAATACCAGAATACAGCGTAAGAATGGTTATGTGCTAACCACACGTACCCCTTGACCCGTGGCCGCAAGTCGAGACTCTGCTGGTAGGCCTTGGCTTGTAAAAAACTATTGGGCCAAAGTACGTATATACTACATACCCAATCATTGTGCGCATGATTTTCGTTTTTGGAAAAAAAGTATCTAGCCGCAACTACACCAGGTTTCTTAACGTAATGTTTATCGAATGCTTCCTTAATTTCTTACCAATCTAAATTTGTCACTTCACGCCCTGCAAACAGTTTCCTTAAAATGTTCGTAGTGTTAGAACCAACGCTACTGAAAAATGCTGCTCTGTTTCAAATCGCTTTCATTGTTGCACACTCAATGTTGATCTACACTATCTACTTACTCAATCCTCTTTTCCCTGTCTGGTTAGAACGTTGAAAATGGCGAGGGCGTACACTCTCCGACGGCGCGACCCACCCACTGTAAAGCCTCGAACAATGCCTTTTGCTGTTGTTCATGCCTGGCATCCTGCTGTTCCTGTAACAGCAGTAGTTGGGCAGTTTGTGATTGTAACTGCAGTTGCTTGGCAGCTTGTTGCTATTGGAACCGCAATTGTTGTTCATAACCGGTTGCCTGTTGCTCCTGTAACTGCAGTAACTGGACAGCTTGTTTTTCCAGTAACTGCAGGTTGCTTTGCGGCTTGTTCCCGGAACTGTTCTTGCCGCTGCTACATTACTTGAACAACTTCTGCGAAATCCGATGCACTCTGCATTTTTACTCTCGTCGACAATGAAATTTAAGAAAAAAGTAGTAAGATTGGAGTACCATAACAGTTAACTGAGCTTTCAACTTTACAAAAATGCCATAATCCAAATTCCATATATTAAACAACGCCGGGGTAGACCACTCGCCAGAAGAGGAAGTATCAAGTCAGTAGCCGTTCGCTGTTTTACTAGTAGATGTACAAGTTCGTAGCCAAGTTACTAACAATTCCAACAAAAAACAAATCACTTGCGTATTGGGTCTAATGAAATCCACAACAAAAACTTAAACGCACTCAAGCACAGTCCAGAACTAAACCGTTTTTCCGGGCGCCAGACTGCCTGTTATATACGCGTCGCCGCTTCTGGCCCAGGATCGCTCCTACGGCCTGTTGTTTGGTGCAGCGAGTGCAGCTTCGTTGAACTGTAGGTTTCAATGCAGAGCGCGCACCGTCTAGCACGCGCGCCAGTGTGAAAGTTAGCTCTGCACACACCAATCAGTTTGGTACTCGAAAACGCGTTCGTGATTCTCGAACCCGTCCCCGGACGGGAGAGAAATCTAGAAATCTGAAATCAAACCCAACAAACAAGACCCCAGTTCGATGAGGCCCCGCTAAGCCCCGCCGAACGCAACCAAAATATCTGCATCGTATGACTCACGGCCTAACTTCTCGGCTGAGTATTTTACCATTAAATTATCCTTAACTCTTAATTATTATATAAAGCCACATTTAACTTGAGATGAGGACAATAATTATCTATTATTCTATTATAATAAATGAAACTCAATCTATAGAGTAGCATATGCCTTTGAATTTCTTTGTAGTACCTGATAATGGGAACAAGACAGGTTCCAAAAACGTTGTTGCATGCATTTTATTAAACAATATTTTATATTTTAAATGAAAAAAAAATAGTGGTTGATCCGGAGTTTAGGGTGGCACGGTTCCTTTGGTTCACTGATTCGGTTCGCTAGAGGGGAATCGACTTACTGAACTGAATCCTTGTTTACTATTTGCGTGTTGTAATGTTCATTATGTTATCGCAATAAATATAATTTCTATTTCACAATCACATGCTACTTAAACTATCATTACTACTCAAAGACAATATTTTATTACTAAAAACAGCAACTTATCTACTGAATACATTTTATACACTCTAGAATCCGCAGTATATTTCACTAATACTTTCTAATTAAACTTTTATAATTGGGAGGCTGTCGCTCTCCAAACCCCCCATTTTAATAATATAAAATCAACCCGTCTATTTTTTCAAACAAATACTATATGTTTAAGATAGTAGTATTTTATTAGAAAAAAATCAACTCACATAATTGCTGAAATTATAGAATTTTAATAGTATTAAAAATACTACGATAGTAAAATTAATGTAACGTCTCTGCACTTATTACGTAGAACATCGATATAAAGCGAAAAACTTCAATGATTCATCTATGAATCAAGAACTCTGCTTATATATGAAAAAGATACACACACTTCACTTTTTATGAACTGAAGTTCAGTAAATTAATAAGACTCCTCTCATACGAAGAATCCTTTCACACTATGACCATTCACGCTATTGACATTTTCACGCTATGACCATTCTCGCCTCTGACTCTACAAATCCATTCATATCCAATCATTCTTGCATACATACATACACGTCGAGACGCAAGCAAATCCACCGACACCACTGGATATCATTCAAACTTCCCTCCCAGCGCAAATCATAAATAAATCAACCAGGGGCGTGAAACTTGGCGGTCAAAACGGAGTAATGATTTCTGCGCCATCTACAGCAGGCTCATAGTGAGCCAAACTAAACATGTGACGTCATGCAATTCAAAACGCTGGCAATGTAGGCGGGGTTTGTTTTTCGTTACAGGCAGTCTGTCTGTAGACAGGTGCTCTTTTTTATCCAAATTTTTCAGCATTTTGTTTGTATGTAGAATGTCATGCCTTTTTAGTAGAGTGAATTGTGTCGCGATATTTATTTGCCGTGACTAAAACTTTGTTGTCGTTGTTTTGAAAGATTATATTAAGAAGACTAGTGGTAGACAAATACATTGCTAGAATTTTCTACGGGTATTTATAATTCATTTTGGAATCTTGTTGCATAATTGTAATTGATTATTTCATTTGTGGCCATTTAAACCTCGCAAAATAGTCTTTAAAATCCTTTAATCCATGTAGTATAACCTAACCTAAGTACATGTGTCATTTATTCTGTTCTATTTGTTTAAAAGTATTGTAATCATATTATTTCTAAGTGATCATTTCGTATTGTATTAGAAAATTTTGTAATATATCCCTTGTATGTGCATATATCCATTGTTTGCAATGCCCAGGTATTTAAAATGTCTCATTTTTAAATATACATAATTCATTATTGTTTGCATTTCTAGAATAGGTACACTAATGAGAGTGTATGATGAAATGTAATTAATTTAATTTGCTTAGTTGTACAAGTTACTTTTTTCTTTCTGAAGGTGATATTTGAGTTGCTGTATGTTTTGAGGAGATATCTGGCAAGATATAAACGAATTTGACTTCACCAACATTAGAAGATGGAATTGTATGGTGTTTCCTACAAGTCCAGCCCTCTTGTCTTCTCAAAGAACATTCCAAGAAAATCTCATTACAAAGTGTGCCAGTGAAATCTTTTTTTCCCTTGAAGCTGCAAGTGCTGCTAGGCTTGATGATATTGTAGGCAAATATTTTATAACAAAAACTGGAAATCTATTAATAAATAATCAAACCAATTTTGAATGTGAACAATAAAAAAACTTTTGTTTGGAATGTGTAATTAAAGAACTGTGTGTAATAAATAATATACTCTGAATATCTAAAGTTTATTTTGAAAATTAAAAAATATTAAGGGCACTATCCGAATTAGGTAAAATACTTTTTTTGGGATATTTCACATACTTCAGTGCTTTGAAAGGTTAATACATTTTAGATGATTTTTAATTAAAAGTAGCCAAATTTGAATTGGTAAATTAATCATCTGAACAATAAATCCTGTAATAATATTATTGATAGTTACAGTAAAAATCTAATAAAATTTTACTACATTTACTGTCAAAATTCTGTCAACCGAAACAATTCAGTATTGTTCTGCCCATTTGTGTGTGGCCTTTGTGGAAATATAGTCATGATGAGCAGTAACCAATCAGATAACTATAGAAAATGAAAAATCTTGTATTGCAGCCTAAACAGAAGAAATCTGTGCCAATTGTTTATTTTATTTTAAAGTTAAGAATATTCCCAACCCAAAAGAAGATTGCCTAAAAATTCAGGGAAACGGGCCAAATTGAAAGTCATATATCTTCCACAAATTTTCATTTCATAAAAGATGTGTTTTATAATCAATGCAAATTCCCTCTTTAATCCTAGAACACTAAGCATATTTACTAGTATGTTTATACTAACTTCAAGGCAAATCAACTTGCCCAACATAAAAGTGGTGTAATTTATACATTTGTATCATTTTCCTTGGTTTTCAAAGACTTACATAAAATATTCACTAAACCAATGATTGATATTGTATCGTAATTACAATTTAATTTTGTCTAAAAATGTCACCAATACTTAAGGGTGGTATGATTTCAATCATGATTTAAATCAAATAATAATTTTTAAAAAATCAATGATTTAAGTTAATATTTATTATTTGTGTTGTGTGTAAATATTTGAAAAAATATTATTCAGATAAAGACTTCCATCAATTTTACAGTTTGTATAAAGAATATATTATATTTCTTATAAATTTTTCACATAATTGAACAACTTTGAGAGAAAAATTCAATGTAATATACATTAAAATGAACATGCTTATGAAATGAACAATAAACAATTTGTAGTAGACATTTACTAATACTTCATTTTAAAAAATTAACATTGTCTTAAGTCAATGCTTATTAGAATGTGCTTCAGTGCGTTAATTGTAAGACAATCAATATGTGAATATTTTTAATTTTTAAAGTCTTATTTTCCATTAATTAAATTAAATACATTTCATAAATGAGTAAAAACTCATTCACTAAAACTCATTCACTTTTATTTATGAACATGTCTATAAATTAATATTTACAAAACCAAAATTAGCATTGAAAGTCATCATCATCTACAGCAGAATAATAGGCATGTTTCTGTTTAAGCTGACAAGTATCGCAAGAATAATATTAATATTCTAGAAGTTACCTGCATTTCCATCTGTTTCCTGTATCACTCTGTCCCAATGGTTTGTTTTAGAGAAGCCTTTAGGAATCTTCCTTGTCTCTTAATAAATTTCAGCCCTTTCTAAAGTCTATTCAACTTTCTTTGTTGTTTTGTTGTCTTTTTCGTTGTTTCTCTGTGGATACAATTCATGAAGAAATCCAAAATGATGGTGTTCCAAGCTCAGGTTGTAAGATAATTGAAGATTTTAATTTAAACAAGTTGACATCAAATAAATGAACTGGTATCAACATTCCAACAGTTAAAAAACTGGACCAATTTTTCATTTTTGTTTCCTATTACTAATAAGAAATTAACAAAATAATGAGACATTTATACCGTTTCCCCCCATTTTTCTATCTATCTTTCACGTTAAATATTCATTAAAAATGGTTATATGTACCCAAGAAATTATTTAATGGCCTACAGATCCCCATTTATTGGGCAGATTATAAATTTTCTACTATAAAAAAATATCTCTTCTATAGAAGTGAGGTATTGTATCAAAGTGTGCATATTTGATTAATTTTATTAACTTTTATAATATTTCATACGTAATTTACCAATTAAATCTTGGCGATTTATGTTTTTCAACCATTGTTCATTCATCGGTTGATTTTTGGGGTCCTTATAAAAGGGCATCCTCCAAGAGGTTGAGCATCCTCTTACGGAACATTTTCTCATCTGCAAATAATACAATGAATTCTTTGTAGTAAATCATAAGAAAAGCGGATAATACTCATGGACATTCCCTACAGGCACAACAACCAGCACTTTCGCACAACTTTACATCGAAAATGCACATCAAAACGCAACAGCTGCGCTATCTGCACAAGGTCCATGACTGAGGAAACAAATTTAGTCCCCCGCTCTTTTTAACATTGAGTGAACCGGCCCTTGGATCAACCAAAATAATAATCTGGGCTCTGATTTATTCAACTTCCCTGTGTTTAAATATATACAAAGGGCGTATTCAAACTAATCTAATTTTAACTTCATAACTTTTTAATTTATTTATAATTTAAATATTTAATTTGTCAATATTTTAATGTTTGAGTTTAAAACTGAATAAAAAGAATTATTCCAGAAAATGTTTTAAAAAATTCAAAAAATAATCAGTGTCACAAAACACTTTATGAACAACCCCTACCCCTGTGTAACCTTCCCTCAAAACCCCTCCCTTGACTTTTGCATTACATGTTTTATGGATGATCTCATAATAACATTATGTAACCATTTGTATTACCCATTATTAATCATTACTAAGGAACTATTGCATCATTACCAGTGAATTACTAGAATTTATTAATTATGGGTGTAATAGTGACTTTGGCTTTGATGCAGAATAACAAATCTAATTTGCTGTTTGTAGTGCATTTTTTCAAAGCTTACATTACTTTCATAATTTTACCTTACCTTACCCTACATAAAGCTAACTTGTATAAGTTTTTGTGTGTAACCAATATACTCTTCATTAACTATTTCTCTTTTTAAAATTAGAGTAAGTAGATCATTATTTTTATAACATTATTTTATCAATTAAATATTAGTGTCAAACTCTGTAAGATGATTTTTGCATGGAAGTGTACAATGTACATTGAACATTTAAAATTAAATTACTAGGAAATAGTTCACTTTTTTTCAGAATATTATTGCAACCTCATTCTCTGTTAGGATATTTAAATACATAACTTCCTGTTAGAAAGAAAGGGAATGTGTAATTCATGGATATAACTGTATCATTTCAATATTGAATATTAAAGATTTGCATTCATTCACTCTTTTGTTCACTAATTTATGAATTTATTAACAGTCAAGCAGCCACACTGATATAGATCACAAATTACTCAGTGGCATACTTAGTACAGTGAAAAAATGTCTACAATACAATTGAATTGAATTGAATTAATGCCTTATTTTATGTGGCGAGACTCAGGCCATGAGGCTTGCTCTTCTGTCTGACCACGCAAATTTCACTACGCTCTTTTCACAATTGAGGCATTAGCTAGAAGAGGGGCCTGTAGAATGAGGGCCCTTCTTCTGGAGAATGCAGAAATGAATGCTGCATACTTGAATGTACATCCAAGCAAATTTACATAATTTTATCTCCATTCATTAGGTAGGTAAAGCAATATTCAAAAAGCAATGAGCATATACCATTAGTGGCTGTTCTGTTTCATAGTGAATCTGTTGCAAATAACAGTATTTTTATCTCGTATATTGTTTACGTGCAGTTATCAAAGTATTTTAGATTATTCTGTGGCTGGAGGAGCAAAGGAAATAATAATTAAAAAGAAAATTGGAAAATCGCTAAATCAAGAAGACACAGAACACAAAAATATGTTTCCAAAATGTCAGGAAGAACGATTCCAGGTAAAATTTCCACACCAGCAAATAAATGTTGCTTAAAGAAATGCTTTGAAATTTTTACATCTTCAATGTACAAAAAAAAGTTTGAATTCTTCTATGATATTGGAGTCAAAGATGAACAGGAAACTTTTCTGATAGGTTGCATGAGCTTGGTGAAGGAACTAGAAAGACACACAAGAGTAGAAAAGCCTGAAGCTAACAGACAGCATACATGGTGTTATTTTATGAAGAAAGGTGGTTCTAATCAAATAATTTGGCATTCATTTATTGTCTGTGTACATCAGGTGAGCATCAAAATAATCCATATTTTTCAAAACATAGATTCTTGAAAAGACATATTGCAAAGAACAATGTGGAGAGCATGACATGCAAAGGAAAATTGAAACAAATGTTTACAAGATGTCTTTAGATCTCTTAAAAAGTATACAGCGTAAGCAAAATCACTGCAACCAAGGGAAATCTCTTAAACTCTCTTTTGATAATGCTGATCTGACTGTAAAGAACATCTTCAATGAGTTTGAATTTTATTTCATGGATAAAACTGGAAAGAAGATGCAGATGAAGTTCAAGATGTATCTCACATATTTTAGACAAACTACTTTCACATTTTGAAAACAGAAAACTGACACTTGTGACTTCTGCTGAGAATGTGAACTCAAACTACAAAAATATTCTCAAGATGAATGTCACATAGAGTACGTTTTGCACAAGCGCAGAAGTGGAGCTCATGAAAATCTAAAAATTAACTTCATAAAGGCAACAAATATTTTACAGACAATATTTTAGATGTTGAGTTTGATTATGCTCAAAATCTCCATTGACAAGCAATTAGTAAACAATAACCTAACAATTCTTCAAGAGGCTTTTATGGTTGTTTGTTTTCAACATTCAAATTCATAGTTGCTCATTAGTTTTTTATACTTTTTTGGAATTTCAGTACAAAAAAGACCAAAGTCCATAGTATATTTCCCGTTTGACTGCATTTCCAAAAAGCTGAAAGACTATCCAAATACAAAAAAAAAATAAAAAATATAGTTTTCTTCTCTGATGGAGCAAGTGGACAAAATAATAACCAGTATGCAGTTTTAATGTTTGTCTACATTATGACTTGTTGACACCATTCACTTGTTTCCAGTCCAAGAGCATTTATTTAATCATCATGACAGGAACTTTGAAATCATGAAGTCAGCCATTAAGAGGAAAAAGTAGATCCAAATGCCACAAGGAGATCTTGAGAAGACTGTGATGTGTCATAAAAAAACATCTATTTATCTCACACATGATATCTCTATTGTGTATGTTTGGGATATTTCCTTACTTTGAGAAAAAAACAGTAAGCAAAGATTCAGAATACAACAGTCTTACATTCTCATGTACAAACCATGTGGAAATCTACCTGTATCTAAGACATACTTTGACGTATTTGAACCATTCCACTTCATGTTACAAGAAGAGACCAGAATATTTCCCTTCAACCTATCATTTTAGTACCACTTAATCCAGCAAAAGTTGCAGATATTCAGGTCTTTTAAGGTTACTTAAAAGAAGAGAATAAATTATTTTCGAAAACTTTTGAAGAATGCACCTCAAGAAGTGCTGAGAGGAAATGTCGATAAAAGTGAGTTCAAATCTGATAGCTCACAAGATGAACTGTGAGGCAAAAAACATAAACTATAGTATGATTTGTATTAGCAGTTTATAATTAAAGCAAATTAAAATTTAATAATATTTATTATTTACACTGTTTCAATGATTATCATCATGTGTTCTTCAAAAGAAGAGCCTATAATGTAATGTAATAAAGTTTGTAATTTTTTCTTTATGTCACATGTTTAAAATGAGGAAAAATTTAATTACATTCTAAAAGAAATTAAGTTTAAAAATAATTATATGTTAAAATAATATGTAATTAGCAAATAAATAAACCAGTGTGTAGAATGCTTCGATCAAAAACTTGAAATGCATTTTTCTCAAAAGAGTTTTGGAGTATAGGCCCTTCTCCTAGCTACTGCCGACATTCACCCTTTTATTACATAAAGTTGAGTTTAGAATAAAGGTAGCAACCAAGGCTTTTGGTAAAATTTGATTTCAATAAATCCTTTATATTAGAAACTATTCCCATGGGCAATTGATCCAGAAATTCTGACTTCTTTCTTATGCCTTATTCCCATGTGCACAAATTATAACATTATCAGTAGATAACTTTTACAAGTATTTTTCTTACAATTGATACCAGGGCACTAAAGGGAATACTGGATTTAAAAATGAAAAAAAAGGAAAAAATTCTGATTTTTCAACAATTTGTTGTTGTTTTTTGCATTTGTGTCCCTTTTCATTTGGAGCCTTTGTACACCTAGGTATACACTTTTTTCTATAAGCTGTAAATTTACCATAGTGAGTTGCATCTACAATTTATTACACTTCTCCAACTGATTATCAGTTTCATAATTATGGTTGAAATGATTGCTTTATAAATAAGGATAATATCATTGCTTTGTATATTTTTTTTATCTTATCTCTTTCTTTTCATTTTATTCTACCTGTACAATCACAATAAAATTCAGTTTTAAAAGTATTTAACTCATTGATGATGTGAAAACCTACATTCAAATAATAATAAAAATAGTAGTACTGTAATAATAATAATAATAATAATAATAATAATAATAATAATAATAATAATAATAATAATAAAATTTCAAGGGGGGAAGACAAAGAAGAAAAGAAGGAGGAGAGTGAGAAGGAGAAAAAAGGAGAGGAAAAGGAAGCACAGGAAGCAGAAGAAGAAGAATTAGATAAAGAAGAAGAATTACAAGAAGAATTAGGAGTAAAATTAGAAGATTAAGGAGAAGAAAGGATCAGAAATTAATGTATGAGACACAGTAAAATTCTGTTATCAAAAGTAGACAGTTCAGCTTCACTCAAACATGATTTGATATTCTACTTATATTCAGTAGTTCAAGATATCTTTGATATTTGATACCTAATTTTCAGTTTCATGAATGATAATAACATTCTACATCGTATAATATTTGCTTAACCTTTTTCAAGTTTTCACCACACTTGAGCTACAGACAAAGAGAGGTTAAACATTTTAACTTAAAACAACAACACAAGGAATAGAAAACTGTTATTTGATTTTAAATATACATCATATATACATATACCAGAAGTGACCTCTGAACAATTATATATTCTAGGACAAATACAGACTATCAACACGACAGTTACAAATTCAGGGGAGCGGGGTGCATGATCACCATAACTCTCTTCCAATAAAACTTTTTTAAAAGTAATTTTACTCAATTTATTAAAAAAAACATTGAAAATAAATTGATATATACTGATTGCTTCGCTCTACAAATGAAAATTCTTATTAAGTTTAGGTAGATGTTATTTCAAGATGAAATTAACTCCTAAATAATCGTCATGTACGGACAATGTAGGATTGAAATGCATTTAGCTCAGTAGCAGATTCTCAGAGCACGGAAAGTGTGGAGGGAAAGAGCGATCCTCAAATATTTTCGTGTTTTGAAGACAATTGATTAGGAGAAAAAAAAAAGAGAAGAAAAAAGGTATATTTTTTTAGTTGATTGCAAGGAAGAAATTGATTTTGATCGAGCCATGAAATTACACACGCTTTTAAGCAACGCGAAAACGATCGAAAACGTTCTGGGGAGGAACTCGCAGCGTTTCCTTCTTTCGTGTGATGACCGTCCATTTCTCACAGCGCTTCCTTTTTAATGTTATACCATCCGGAAGGAGGAGATCCTTCCTTGGACTGCAATATCTTTCAACCAGGGATGCCGAATTTGCCCAGAGAAAATACGCCATTAAAAGGACAAATTCCGCGCAATAGTCAAGTAGGTGATACACATCAATCGACTCGAATTGAATCTTCAGTCAATGGTAGTCGCTGGAGTCGTAGGCTTCCGCGGCCAGAGTCATGTGCGTGATCTGGGCTGTCTGGGTGACGCCGCGTCTAAGGCTGTGATGACCAGGGCTGGTGTGGTCATACCAGCCCCGAGGAAGACCACGACTGGATGGTCGAACCGTCGGCAACACAGCCTTCGACGCGGCGTCACCTGGACAGCCCAGATCACGCAATGGTAGTCGCTGATACTGTGAAAGTAACATCCAGATTAAAAATCCCTGTAATTATAAACTCAATGAAAGTAAATTTCCTCATCTCAAAAATTGTCCTTAAACATCAAAGAAAAAAAATAGTAACCACATTTCGAATAAAATATATTAGGAATTTAGTTTAATAAAAAACTGCCACCACAACCTGTAAGCCTTTTAGTAAGTTAAGTTGTTTTTTTTATTTTAAAAAGCAAGTCGATTCGCCCATCTCTATTTACATAGCACCTAATGATATCATCATACCAGTGCTCCTTTTTTTCCAATTGAGCTAAAAGACTCCGTTCAATAGACAATGTGTCTAATGCTGTAAACCTATTTTGTCCAATGGTGTTTCTTAAATATGATTTCATTCTTTTCAAACAGCTCTTCTCAACAAAATTAGCTCTTCTCAACATTACAGCTTGTTGCCGGTATTGTAACGGCTAAGCAAAATAGCCTATAAGCTTCCGGCAATATATTATGAATATCACTGACCACAAATTTCACAATGTTATCAGTTACACTGCGAGATATGAATTGATTATCGGAATATACAAAATCTAATTCATTCCTCAAACGAGGAAAATCAATATAAGTGGCATATTGTCTGTTCAAAGAAGTCAAAGCATTAACGGGAAATGTTTTGTTGAACTCCTTGAATTTGGATGAATCTACTGATTGGAGGAATTCTAAATTCTGCATATTACTGAACCTACAGTGTACTGGAGCAAGATGTTATCTACAACTGCAAAAAAAAGCTGTTGACATTGTGCAGGATTTATTTTTAAATCATCATTGGAGAAGGTTGCATAAATGTTTGTTTTGATAAAATATTCTTCGACTTTTCTTTCACATCTTAATTCATTTAGCTCTCTTATCTCTCCTTCTATAGCTGAAAAACAGTATTGTATATCTAAGGACTTCATTTGAGTACTTCACATAACACATCTGTCATTGCAAATATATCTCTGTATATATAAATTAAAAAGAGAAATTTGAAATCATATAACAGGTTTTTGAGTCTTAGAGCACCATTTAAAGACTCTGAGCTAGATAGTGGATCTTCTTCAATATTCTGAAAAACAATCAATAATCTTTCTCTTTCGCTAGCAATAGTTCCGAGAATTCTGGCATTGGAGCTCCAACGTACGTCACTGGTGGCACAACCTACAACATCATCCAAAACTGATGTGCGCTTGGGTGATTTCTGAAAATACGTAGAAAAAGCTTCGACATTAGAAAATAAAATACGTACATCTTTTATACACTTTACACCGTTTTGTAACACATGATTTAGTGGATGAGCACAACAATGCGTAAACAAAGCTTGGGGGGGGCATGGCTTCTCATAACAGTCCGAAGATCTGCAATATCATTACCCATCACGCTAGCTCCATCATAACACTGCCCTATTAATTTATTTTTAATGTCGAAGTCCTTCAGGAATTCAAGGAAGAAATGACACAAATTTGATGCTGTCCTCTTCACACTAACATCATGTAAACCAAGAAATCTTTCTTGAAAAATACTCTCGAAAAGTTGGGACATTCTTCAAAATTCAGTAGATGAAGGATCCAGTACATCCTCTTTAAAAATCTTTCAATTACGCGCTGGTCAGCTCGAGATGATGCATGTCAGGCTCTAAAACATCCAGTGGCGGCTCTGGGATTATGCAACAGGGAGGGCACACAAAGTTACAGGATCAAACAATGCTAGGCATTTGAAAAATTGTTATATTTGGATTGTTTAAGCCACATAAGTAATATTTACAATCGAATTATCTCCCCGGAAGACCGACTAAACACATGATCTATAAATTAAATTGAGTCTTCTGTTGTTACATTCTGTAAATCTATTACTAATTCTTCAAAATTAAACGAGTCTCTTAACAAAACTTTTTATAATGAAAACATACAAAGTCCATTCAATCTCTCTTCCGACATGGTATTTCTTAAAAATGTCTATAATCTTTTCAAAATGAAAAAGCTCTCTCGGATTCTTTTATATAGCACATCCAGCTCAGATTTCAGTTTGCTAGCTCACGAACGGAGAGTACTGTGAAACGCGATCAACCTTTTGTAGGGGGAAATTTTTTTATATTGTTGGAACGTTTTACAATCAAAGAGAGAACACAAGGCTAAATTCCCCCTAAAATGAAGATGGAAATTTCCGTACATTGCCATTTCTATTAGATTGTAAATTTTTTTATATCAGGCCGAGGTGGCCCAATTCTCTTCATGCACAGCCTTGTATCATAACCACATTGACTGTTTTCAGGCATTTTACAGAATTGGAAACCATCCTCAATCTCAATGCACAATACGAACTGGACGCAAAGATCGGAATACAGCATTCACATAGTTAGTCTACGGATCGGAAAGATGCCGACAATGCCGATTGCACACTACTGCGGTGAATTGTTGTGAAAAGGGAGATCAGTTAAACAGAATACCAGCAGATAGCACTAGCCTGGACGAAAATGAAGCGAAAGGAATATTGTAAGTTAAAAATCGATCAATAGATAGCGCCGGGCAACGAGGTTGCTACCTCCCCTTTCAGGCTGCTGGACGGCGGCCGTCATAAGACGCCATTTGCCGAACCCATGTTGCCATTTCAACACTCATTGGCAGCGATTTCTATGTCTGTAAGTTCCGTAACAACACTGCGTTTAGGACACAGAGCGAGTGTCCGCAGCCAATGAAAATCGTACTGCGGAACAAGCGGGAGTTTGAAAGCTAAAGATGTGTTCGATTCGAAAACAACTCTACAGACCCACAGAGGTTATTTTAGACAGCGCAAGGGGAGAAATAATGATCTCAGTAGGGGGGCAGTGTCCCTAGCGCCTCCCTGCCGCAGCCGCCACATCGTTGGCAAAATGTTTTAGATGCCCTTCAAATTATATCTGATGATTCTACGCAAAAACCGTCAACGCGTGCCGAAGCTAAAGATTTTATTGTTGCTTTAAATCGACTTGAAACTGCTATTATGACCGAGGTTTCAGGATTCATTGTAGATGGCTTGAATGCGTCGAACAAACAACTGCAAAAAGTCGATATCGACTTAAGTTCCGTGGTTGGTATTTACACTTCGCTTGTAGAACTTTTATAAACGAAAAGACAATTTTGAACTTTTTGAAGAGAAGGGTAAGAAGCTATCAAATACTGAAACGTACGAATCGAAAAAACACAAGAAGAGGAAACGTAAAATGCAATGTGATGAAACTAACGAGAATGCAGCTGAACTGACCGCACGAGACAAGTTTAAAATTGACACTTATTTGGTTATTGTTGATAAATTACTTGCAGAATTGAATAAGAGACTTGAAGCGTATAAAGATGTATATAACAAATTTAAGGCTGTCATTGAAATAGAAAAGATATCTTTGATAGATTTGGAAATAGCAGTGATATTTTTATGTTCATAATTTCTCCAAGATCTTGAAGAATCGCTTGTTTCTGAGCATTTAAGTTCGTATTTAAAAATCCTTGACGAAGATGTTAAGTCAACGAATCCTGCAGCTTTATTAAAGTGGTTACGGAAAGAAAAATTAGAATGTATTTATCCTAACGTTGACATTGCACTTCGAATCTTTCCGGTGTATTCCGGTGGCCAATTGCACAGCAGAACGTTGATTCTCTTCTTTAAATGGGATTGAAAATTATTTGCGTTCTACAATGACAGAGTATCGACTGAACTCCTTAGCGTTATTGTGTATCTTAGAAAATTATCTCTGCGTTTTAGATTATACTGTAATTATTGATGAAAAGGCACGTCGCAAAAATTTACATTAATAGACAAATTAGTTATAATTAATAAAACGTTATTTCAACTGTATAAAAAACCTATCCAAATAGTTAAATGTTATAATCCTTGTTTATAATGGTAAATCGAAATTTATAAAAAACTGTTACAACGTCGTAATATTCTAATCGTTCAGTTGTTGTAAATAAAAATCTATCATACTAATATTTAATACAAGCTATTTATTTGTCTACCTATTAGAGTATACCTTATGATTTCAGAAGTATATGAATCTGAAAATAAGGCCCGTTGACGAAAGAAAACATGTTGCAATTCTAGTTGTCATGTTTTAGTTTCCTTTTAATGTTAACGTTTCAGTATTGAAACGTTAATAATGTTGAACGTTATTTGCTATGAAAATACAGTTTATATCCAAAAGTAGCTAATCCAAAAAAAATATTTAATTTATGAAAACAATGTGCAAAATGTAATGTTACTTTTAAAGTTAAAACGTTCAAATTGATGAGGAATTGTTACTGAAACGTTACAATTTGAAATGTAACATTAATTTTAAGCAGGGACCGGCCAATTTGATATGCCTACAGGCGGCAAAAATATTAATCCTCCTCTGGTCGTGAAATAGCCAAAATGAATGTAAACATTACTGTTGTTGAAATTGAAGAAGAAACCGAGGTGAGCAAATTTACAAGTGACGACAAATATTTGCATGAAAATCAGCAAGATGCGAGTGTTAGTAGTTTAAATAAACTTTTACCTCCTTTTGGTCACTCTCCCGTTTTAAAATTTGAACTTTCACGGGTCAAATCATATGCCAAAAGAAAAGCTAATACTGTTAATGCTGGTAAAATGAGACTTTTAATGTTAATGAGAAAAATGATGAAGAAATGATTTGCCAATTTAAAGATACATTTTTAAGTATCAAAACAGCGAATGAAAAGAACATGATTCTAACGTGTACTAAAAAGCAGGACTGAAGATAAAATAAAGACTGTATTAGGAGTTTCTGCTCATGTAGCTCATTTTTTCAAATGAACTCAAATGCAGAAGGGCAATTTGTTAATCTATCAATATGTCAATTCCTGATGGAAAATGTCAATGGCATCTCTCAGATAATGGGATAAATCTTGTAACAGAGTTTTATCATGAAGATGATATAAGCAGAATATGGCTGTTATGAAAAATACAAAATAGTTAATAATATATTAATTTACTATAATATATTTATAATGTATTACAATAATATTTAATAACGTTAAAAAGCAAAAGAGACTTCTTCCAGCTAATCTGAGAGAACTTCATAAATAATTTAAGAAAAGGCATCCAAATAATAAAATCGGTTTCTCAACTTCAGCATCTCTGAGCCAAAGAATTGTGTACTGGTAGGAACTCCAGGTACACATAATATTTGTGTGCGTTATGTGCGAAAACACCAAATTAATTCATGCAAGTGTACAACCCATCATCGGCAGCATTAATTATCTCTTTTCGAAAATGTATGTAACAATCCTTCATCAAATTGTTATGTAAACACATGTGAGAAGTGTCCAGATATTTCAAATCTTCGTGGCACGTTAAAGTCATGTCTACAGACGAATATCGACGAAGAAATAATTTACAAGAAGTGGAATACAACTGACAGGGCTCAGATGATTTTAGTTAGAAGTTGTCAGGGTTATTTCTGAAAAATTACATCTTCAAAAATTCAAATCTCATAAAAATCTTCAAAAATTCAAGTCTCATAATTTTATAGCAAAGGCGCAGAGAAGCCATTTGCAACATCTGAAAAATTTCACCCAACAAGGAGAAATGAGTTAATGAAACCTGCATTTCTCTGAAACATGTTTCATCTTCATCAGACTCTCCCAGGGAAGTGATTCAACGCAAATATCAACTGGGGCTCATCAACGAGCTCGCAGACCTGGCGCGGCGCGGGGCGCCCTCAGCGAGGGGGCGGCACGCTACTGTCGCAATGAGACTTAATGTTTTACGGTCGTAGTTCTTACTGTCCCGTCTTGCCTACAAATATACATCGATGTTCACTGATTTTTTGGTTTAAATTAAAACATTGCATTTTGAATTATTAAAATATCAATAATGTTTTGAACGTCCTTATTAACACCAAATGTACGCAAAATAACAATATACAGTGTAAACATTGATCTATCTAACAATGGCCTTATGAAAATCAAATTCGTTTTCATAATCAGGAAAAAAGTAATTAATACATACATGTAATTCGAATACGTAGAACTTAAATTGTCCATTGTGATGTAGCAATGGGTGATAATTAGTTATTATTTCACAGAAAACATATTTTCTCTAAGAAGAATCAAATATAAACATTATAGTCAATTTTGGGAGGTTGAGTTTTGATGACCCCCTGTTTCCCGGGGAATGACCCAAATTGATTATGAAGAGACATTGTGCACCCTATTGCACGATATTAAACCATTCGGATCTGGTTGGCGGTGGCTGATGCATTTGAAATGAAGCTCGCTCAATTTGATGTCATAACCGCTTCTTTGAACAGCGTGCTTGAAAACGACGTTTATATGGAATATACGGAGGATTTTGAGGCCAATACTGAACGAGTGTGTTACTTGAAGAAAAGTTTGAATGGTCTAAAACAAGCGCCGCGCTGCTGGAACAAACGATTTGAGAAGTTTATGTAGGAAGCTGGATTCAAAAACAGTAGTGCTGATCTATGTCTGGCGGTGGCAGTGGTCTTTGCTGGTATTTCATGCAACATGAGAGCCCATCTATGCCCGCTACTTTTCCTTCAATTTGGGAAGTACCGGTTCTTTTTGTAGATACCGTAACTATGGCGAAATGTTTACTGTGTTCGAAAGAACTGCGGATGCATTACGCAGCTTTTACGCAGCTTTGCAACCTAGAGAAAACCGCGACATGAAAATTCTTTTTAAAGATTCAAACTTTCCTTTTTATTCTACACAGCCATTAAAACTCCCGTTTCGTTATTTTAATTCGCTGAAATGTTATTAGTATATAAACAAATTATCTGGTATTTTTAATAACTCCGAGAAAAGCAGTTTTATAGTGAATATGAACAAAAGCTATATTATTTATTTTTATCTTCTCTATTGAGCAGTAGTATAGTACGACTTGCATTGCTATATATTTATCGGCTACCAAGGAAACTGTTTATAAAAATATATTGCAACGTTCATTATGTCGAAAGGCTGGCTCAAGAAGCACTAGTGCCAATGATATGTTCACTCAAGGACAAGTTGAGCTATGGAAGGCTCTGTCTTCTGTAACTGCGATGACTCTGGTCGCGTGACTTCGGCAGGAAAATTAAACGAAGGTTCATTTACAGTTAAATAAGAAAAAATAGTCGATAAAACTTATCACTTGCCGCAAAAAGTATTGCCATTGAATAAATGCAGCC
Source organism: Gryllus bimaculatus (assembly GCA_017312745.1). Taxonomy (NCBI): domain Eukaryota; kingdom Metazoa; phylum Arthropoda; class Insecta; order Orthoptera; family Gryllidae; genus Gryllus; species Gryllus bimaculatus. The sequence continues at coordinate 13,794,640 of BOPP01000015.1, read as the reverse complement.
CAAATCATAAATTGTTTCTCACTCTAGAGTGCCTCGAAATTTCAGATACGTGTGTACGTTTTGAGGTCGTGGTTTAGGAATATTGTTTTTAAAAATTGGGTATTTACGTGCTCAAAGGAATTGAATGAGACGGAATTGCGATTTATCAAAATTCTCGTAAGAATTTCAAAAATTGTTACCCTCTTATAAAGGTATTATTGTAGGACACCTTCTTAATAGGGTAAGCAAAATAAAAACACAAACTCGTGGTGGTACAGAATGGTACAGATCGTCATGTCGTGGCTCAGGGCGAAGTCGCTCGCCTTGGTAAAACCAAGGAGTTTCTATTCCCGTCGAATCCCGGACAATTTCATATGATACGTTGCAACAAAACCAGTTTGGCTGCTTCACCAGGGCTAGTCCAACCCCTGTGAAGTGTCCTAAACCCTACCCCAACCCTAAGAACCATTACATAACTTTCCTTCCCAATTCTGGCCGCTGAGCAGTAACGCAGGGGCGCGTACGCAGAGATGCTCTTGACAACTGACTGCTTCGAGACGTGACGGATATGACATAATGAAATATTAATGGAGGATTACTCCCGCGATGAAGCTAATGGAGGAATACTCCGAAAGCGCAAAGCGCTCAACGCTCTCAAGGGGCTTGGAGACGCCATGCGTCAATTGAAGACTTCCGTATGAGTTTGCTATTTCCTTCGTACTCTTGCCAGCTGCCATCTATCACCAACCAAAGTACATGTTTTATTTTTTGTTTGCCTAATAGAACAGAAATATTATTTTAATAATTATAAATAACAGTAAACCTCGTTCTAAATGGCAATTTATTTTAAGAATACTAAATAACAATAAACCTCGTCCTAAATAGCAATTTTCTATGAAAAATTTGGAACGGTTTTTAAGAAAACAGTGCTTAAGGACTACAAAAATTTCAAATTTGAAGCACTTTTTCACAGAAAATTTTTGGGTTTTCGAAAAACTTCATTTAAAGCAGTTTAACTAACAAATACAATAGTGTTTAAAAAATGACTGGAAATGTGCATATCAACGACGTGATAGATCTTTAAAAAAATTACCTTTGTGTACAGTTTTTCGAGAAAATGGCGTTTGTGCGTTTCTGAAAATGCGGAGTTTTGCGCTACTTTTTAAAGTTTCGACTCGCGTCAAATGGACAGGCCTTTCTTCAATTTGGAAACAAACCTACGCATGGTTTAGGCGCTAGTAGTGATCTCAGACACCAGACGGATAGTCAGACGGACGGACAGTTTGAAAAAACACGTTTTCGGTATCTGGGGATCCTAAAACGTGTATTTCCGTTCAAATCTCGAAATCGATTATCCGCAGCATTACATAACTTTCCCTACACTACGTATATTACTCCGTATATACGTTTGTACTCAGGAAAGGAAAATTGAATCGAAATCAAATAGTTAGTTTAATAAATATATAAATCTTTCTATTTTCGTTTGCCTATCATACTGTTTAAGGCTGGTATAATACACCCAAGGTATTTCAAGTTTTTTACTTGTTCTAGAGGACAGTTTTCAATTTTAATTTTGAGCAAAACATTTCCTTTCCTTTGGTTTCCATCATATTGTTTGTTTGTTTTACTTTCTCACCTATACGTATGTAGGAGAAAAGGTGTTGGAATCGTGCGCTGGAAACCCCTAATTTTCGATAATAGCTCTATTGTCGGACCCTGGTAACGAAGAAATAGATAAATCCTCTTCATATATATATACACACATACACAATACACACACACACACACACACACATATATATATATATATATATATATATATATATATATATATATATATATATATTGTGGCGTTATGGGATTGTGCACCATAACACCACCGTCTCGTATGTATGAACACCCACAGGCAGCGAGGATGGCAGGCGCGTAAAACAAAGGTTCATAAACACGCGGCCTGGTATCCGCTGCCGGTACTAAAAGAAGGCGAGCTTGCAAGCAACATTTTCCTTGTGAAGGGTTAAGAGAGGGGAAGCAGCCCCACCAATGAGAATTTCCCCAGACGCCGCGCGATAAATACGCGAACCCGCAAGCGGAAGCTCTCTTTTACCACCGATCGTCGAGTAAGCAGCTTCTCTTTTCTTGCCACCAATCGTCGAGTAAGCAGCATTTTGATCACCGATCGCCGAGCCAGTAGCATTTTGATCACCGCTCGCTGAGTCACCATTTTCGTTAAAATTAGTTTAGATATTGTTTGCCGCTGCAACGACTACTAGGTAGTAGTATTCGGCGTCGAACAGACGTTCTAGTCAGTCATCCGCGAGATAGTGCAGATTCAGTAAAGTACTCCTTCAATTAACGACATGGGAAGTAAAAGTTACCCTATTTGAGAGAAGCATTGAAAGTTTTGGTTTAGCAAAGTAGAAGTAGCAACGAGCGAGGAACTTGCACGAGTATTCGGTGAAGTGCAAGGGAC
>BOPP01000015.1:13776092-13790008 GCA_017312745.1 Gryllus bimaculatus | reverse complement strand
TGATTTGTAGGATGTTCGAATCGCGGAAGTGATGTGAGTCACCGCGCTATCGATTTCATCCCGTGAACTTAGCGGTTTTCGCTCAAGCACGGTGCTTATATGAGCTGTGAAAGGTGGTGACCAGTTGGTGTTGTGTGATATTTTGAATTTGTTTCGGCGTGCTGCGGCGAAAGATGAAACCACGAATGTTACCGGCCTGTGATCGGAAACCAGATAGGAAGTGGGGCTCCGCAGTCAATTCCTTTCGCGATCGCAAGGTCGATAATTCCCGGACTTCCAGTCGACGGGTATATCGTGTTTTCTTTCGGGGCGCATACGTATACGCCACGTCTCGTCGCTATGTAGTTGGCTAAACGGGTGCCTTTTCGGTTTGCACCGAGGCAGCCCCACTGTCTGTTCCTTACCTTAAAATCCTCTAGAATGAGAACTTTAGTATCTAACGCGAGTATCGCATCGATACAGGCAATGTCTAGTTGCTGATTTGGGCAGTAGACGGACGCGATTGACAGTCGGCCGCCAACCGTCCAAACTCGTACCACAACTGCCTCTAGAGAACGCAAGGCGTGAGGTGGGGTCGTTACTTCGAGCTGGGGGATGTCGCGTCGGACCAGGCGCGCAACACCGCCATGGATTTCGTCTAATGAGTCATCTTTTAGCCTTTTCCGTTAATTGTAATGCATTTTTAGCTGATTTCATTGACTTTAATAAAATTTTAACGGTACTTGTTTCAATTAATATTTACGAGTTACAAGTGTTTATCACAGAATTCTTGATTAGCCTCTTTGATTTCATCTCTCAAAAACTGTAATGTTAGCCGTTGTATGTAATCTAAGGATCTCGTAAGCACTATCAGCGCCATTGTCATTTCAGCCATTTTTCGGATTACTAAATAATGATATTTTGTGGTAAATAACAGTTCAAACTAGACATTTGAGAGCTGCGTTCACTTGAACTAATGGAAGAAGCCTCAATTACATAAATTTCAAATTCAAGAGCTTGAGATATTCATCCGAACTGGTTTTGATTACATTTGTCACGTCATTTTCTTTGAGTTTAGGCCATTTTAAAAATATTTTAAGGGCATTTCATTGATCATTTTTGGAGAATTTTTACGTCATCAAAATCCGCAGCTACTTTTTACAATACGAAATTAGAAAATTATCAAACGAGATTTTTAAGCCTCAATCGATAACCAATCGAATATTGTAATATGTTACGATTTGAATATCGTAGAAGATTAGATGTAAATTTATTATTATTATTATTATTATTATTATTATTTGTTTTATTTTTAAAAAGGAATTCAACTTTGAACTATTTATAGTTAAAATGTTGAAAAGGGATTCTGGAACTCAAGAAAACGTGCGCAAATGATCTCCCCCATACCTCACATACAGTTTTTACTAAATAAATAAATATTTCTTAGTACTTGTAGTCCCTGTAGTTATTATTTTTCTTTTTTTATCGTATACGGTACGTAATACCTTTATTTCGTATCCACATGGGCGAAAAATAAATTTACAAGTTCTCTACAAGTATCTCTACAATGTATCTGATGAAGCTAACAGCTGATTTAGTCATACATAACCTCGTGACAAAATCTCGTTCGTCATAATTGAAATCAATCCATTCTCTCTCGCGCCCTTTGTCTTCGCACTAGTGGATAATATTCCGAATCTTTGCTGGAATGGTCTTCAAATACTATCATTCGTAATCGTCGAGCCGTAACAACACTTCGGAAATACATCCTCGTCGAAAAACTGAATTTACTCCGTACTTTACCCGACGGACTTTCGCTGTGTTAAGTTACTCTCGAATTTACTCTCGTGTAAGCGATTTACACTCGAGTAAAGGTTGGTGAAACGCTCCAAGAAGTGACTCTCGAGTAAACATGATTTACTTCAGAGTAAACGCTTACTCTTCGTTTGGTGAAACCAGCCCTAAACTGAGCAGCGGAGGGAAATATATTCCTTGTACAACGAGAAAATGAAGTAGATATAAACAAACCGGAATATATATCCCTCCACAGAAGCGCGTGGTCCGAGCTTTCTGCTGTCAGGTATAATGCGATTTTTCCAAATGTACATAAATGTAGTAATTTATTTGCCAACTATGAATTTTCTATTGTCTAAAATAAACAATTTTACATTGCATAAAACATATTGGTTGCCCTTAAAGTGCCCATCTCTGTGTGCTCTAACCTAATTAATATAATGACCTTATACGCACCGTTATTTCTTCCTTATTTCATTGTGGGAGTTGTAATCAATCTACAGAAAGCTATTGCTGGGATAGCGAGTTCCAAGGGTGTTTCTAAATGCAAAGATTATTGAGTCTATATGTAACTTCAAATTAAATTCTCCCCATAGCACATCACACACAGTTTTTAACTTTGATGTAAATAAAATAAATAAATAAATAAATAAATAAATAAATAAATAAATAAATAAATAAATAAATAAATAAATGAAATATATAAACATAATGACCGTCGTTCTTTAGATAAATGAATCCTTTTATAAAAAAGTTCAGTGTTTATAAATATATGAGGCAAATTTCGTTTTCATAACTTACGGGTACATCAGTATTTCTTCACCATAGCTCCTTAGAGCATAAAATGTAAGATTTTGATAAATGTTAAACATTTTAATTACTTTTTCAGAAATATGTTCATCTCCGGTGTTCCCAGCTGGTTCACTGTGAACAGTGACTTTTTTGTTCCAAAAATAAGTAATCTTTTCTCATTTCATTAGGTTTCGAGATTTAATACTTTGTATTTTCCATGTAGTGAATATCTTGAACTTTTTTGACTATTCTCCTACTACATCTGACACATATCAATTTTTTGGGCCCCCAATTACAAGAAGTAAAAATAAATCAAAACAATTTGAATTATTTTTGTTTGCGTTATATTATAAAATTTATTACCAAAATAAGTAGATGTGGTGATGTTGACGACATTTAACAAAAGGATTTGGAACAATGAGTGTGTGAAGGAACGCCACAAAGACATGTAAATTACATGTCGTGCATACGTCGTTGTGAATCACGCATCGGCAGAGTCTACTTCACCAATTTTGTTCTATTCTAGAATACACGAGAGATCATTTTTGAATATTTTTTGTAATCTTACCAATTTAATTAAAAATGATTAAAATAATTCCAATTATTGTAAAAATGTATAATAACGTTATTTTAATTATATTTGTAAAGTAATGAGTAAATATTTAATGTGTTGGTTATTGTGGAGCATGTGAATAATACACCTATCATATTTACCAAGTTAAACGCCAAACACCACTCATCTGACATAGATTTGTGACCCATACGATTTTCGGATAGTTAGTTTTCGGCTAATAAAGATATGATTTGATGGAGAGGAGACACACAGATTTTATATTTCTTAAAATTAATACTAATTACTTTTAAACAAAACATTTTAAAACTACAAATATTTTAATGTTTTGGTATAAGACAAAAAAAAGTAATGGATTCGGCAAATGATGGAAAACCAAAAAACGTATAGTTACATAGCACTAAACTAATACCCTGACCCCCAAAATAAGCATATACGCGCAGAATAAACCACCTCCCACACTTTGGCGTTACGTAATTTATATCAACGAACCTCATAGCGTTCTGTCAAAAATATTTAGTGATATGTTTCTAACATATTACTACGCCGACAATTTGCAAAATATTACTTCATTATGAAAGGTTAGTAATGTTATAAATAATGTTTTCAAAATGTGGGATTTTTTCACATTCTTTTGAGTGCAATCGTGACGTTTTAAACTAGTGGTGCTACAAAATGGCACAGACTTTCCCGTATTAGTTTTCTATTTCCTTTCGTCTAGGCTAGCTACTCAAACTTGCCACATAGTCTTGCCTGCTGCCATCAAACCCCGCCCAAAGTACATTTTTTGAAATTTTCTTCATTTTTCAGTTTCGTAATAGTAGAACGGAAATATTATTTTAAGAATATTAAAGAACAGTAAAACCTCGTCCTAAATGGCTTTGAAAAATGTGGAGCCGTTTTTAAAAAAAATGGCGCTTATGCTAAAGCTACTGTAAATTTGAAATTTGAAGCCCTTTTTCGCAGACAATTTTTGAAAAACTTACTTTAAAGTCATTTTAGTTACTTTAACTCACAAATGCAATAGTGTTTATAAATTGCTGAAAATATGCATATTAACGGAGTAAGAGATCTTAAAAAAAACATTTGTGTAATTTTTGAAAAAATACACCAAAACGAACTTTACGTCATGTAAAAGAGTGCAATTAACACTACTCTTTTAAAAAGTTTGTAGAAAAAAATTGGAGCCATTTCTGAGAGCTTCTGGCTTTTGAGCGTTTCCGAAAATGCTTCCTTTTGAGCTGGTTTTGACAGAAAACAGTTGAACTTTTGAGAAGCTTTATATGACATTATTTAAAGCATGTGTACTCATAAATACAATAATGTGAACAAATTGCCGTTAACGACAATATTAAAGACGTGAGAGACAAGTCAAAAATTACATTTTTGTAATTATTGAAAAAAAGGATAGTCTTATAACAAGTTTATATTATCTTGTAGAGTGCAGTTAGCTCATTCCTTTGCAAAAGTATTTAAAAAATTAAGCCGTCAAATTTAATAATATTAGCCTTTCCCTTGTGTATATTGATAAAATACCATTAAATATCAATATTAACCTTTTCCCTTGTGTATATTGATAAAATAACATAAAATACCATAAAATACCAAAATACCAAAGTGGGAAGGAACAGGACAATATTAAATAGAATATAATATTTCAAAAACTGTCTAATATTGTTGTAAGTTTTTTGATGAAATCATTTGTTTTCTACACTAAAAGGTTTTTTGATTCAGGTAGTCTTACAGAAAAGAATGGTATTTTTTTTGGACAAAGAATGCCTTTTTTTGAACCATGCTAATAGGTGGTGTCACAATGATAAAGTGAACACATGAGAAGTGTTTTAAGAGCATGAAACTATAAGTACTCAAATTTAAAGATTTTGAGGATTAGGGCGGTTTTGCACCAGATCCCTCAAATGTATAGTATCTTTTAAAAAACTAAAACAAACAAACAAACAATAATGTAATGATAAATTTAAAACTTAATGTTTTCACTTTTTTCTGCTTTTAAAGTAATTAAGGATAAATAAATCACTTTACAATTTTGTTTTTAAGTAAAAACATTTAATACAATATTTAATACTATTTAAATCATGTTAATCTGAATCATAAGAAAAGAAGATATTCCCTACACGCACCAAATTCGCACAACTTTACTTTGAAAATGCGCGCCAAAACGCAACAGCTGCGCTATCTGCACCAGGCCCGTGACTGAGGAAACAAACTTAGTCTCCCGTCTTTTAACATTGAGTGAACCGGCCTTGGCTATGACTGTGTTGAGTGTTGTAATTCGTGACCACTAGTGTAAATGGAAGTTAAAAGGCCCTGAGTTAATGTCACGAGGGCTCGCTATATGGGCACATATAGCCCCCTTGAATTAATTAATATGGCTTTTAATCCTGGGTTGGTCAAAATGTTCAAGTCTACTAGTTCAGCGAATTTTGTACAAGATGCAGGTGTCGATAGACGCCGTCAACAATCAAGAAAGCGAACTTTATCAGTAGGTACATGGAATGTACAAGGAATTAGTAATAAATTACCAGACATATTTCGTGAATTGGAGAAATTAAAACAGGATATTATAGTTTTAACTGATACCAAGAAGAAAGGTAAAGGGTCGAAATATCAGGGTAATTACATACATCTCTATAGCGGAGAACGCAAAAAGAAACGAGTGAAGACAAATGAAAGAAGCGATTTAAAGAATGAAAGAAAGAAAAGAAAAGGAGCGAAGAGAGGAGTGTCAATATTCATAAACAAGAAGTATGAGAAATATATCAGGAATTGGAATGCAATAAATAGAAATCTGATAAAGGTGAATATGGATATATTTGGAGCGAGAATTGCGATTGTTGGTGTGTGTGGCGTAAGTGAAAATGCGAATGTAATAGCCAAGGATAAGTTTTATAAATCACTGAACGTGGTTTTAGGTAATATTGGGAAGTCAAGAGAAATTGTAATGATTGGTGATTTTAAAGGTAGAACTGGGAGTAAAATTGAAGATGAAATCATTGGTCCATTCGGAGAAAATGTAATTAATGATAATGGGGAAAGAATTACAAATGTATGTGAACAATATTCATTAAAAATTTGTAATGGGTTTTTTGAACATAGAGATGCACATAAGTTTACATTGCGTAAAAATTCATTACGCATGTGTATAACTGATTATGTGATAATGAGGCAGAAGACATATTTGAGTATCCAGGATGTGAGAGCTTTCAGAGGCCCGTATTGTGGTAGTGATCATTTTTTGGTAAATTCAAAAATTTTCTTTCATCATATTAATCAGAGCAAAAGAAGTAAGAAAATGGACATCAACTATGCAAGTATGAATTATTAAACGAGAGTATTTTTTTTTTTTTGTACAGGTAGATACCTGAAAAAAGTTTTGAAACAGACTCTATTAGTTTATGTTCAAAATATACTTTTAGCTATAAAGGAAGCTTTAGATTGAAAGGAGAAGTCTGCTACATTCAAACATTTTGTGAATTAAGAAATGAGAAAGGATATAGAAGATTCAAGAAATAAAATATAAAAAGTGGGTGAATTCATGGAATATTCTATACAACATATAATATAAAAAGCTCAAGCTCTACTTAGAGGAAATTGGGTTTAGCACTCCTTTCATTGCGCTTCTGTCACTCACCAAAGGTTCCATCATTTGGTGCCTATTGTGATCCCATGTAGCTTGTGTCTGTGCTACCCACGTGGTTCGTGTGGCATCATTAAGTTCAAAGGTTAGTGAGTCAAAATCACTTGTGGCATTAGCAATAAGAGCATATTTTAGTGTTAGTCAAATTTACTCATTGTTAGAAAAAGGTGTTTTTTGAGTAAGATATAGTAATAGGGTACTGTCAATTACAAATTGATTATATTTTTTAGCTTATTGTGTGTTTGTTTCTTTTGTTTTACCAAAGATGACTGGAAAATGAGGCAAAGGTGATGAAAATTTAGATATAAGCAATGAAGAGGATAATTTCGAGGAGAAAGATTTTGACTCAAAGGACAGTGATGCAGAACCTGATTACGACCAACACTTGTAAGAAAAGGTTTTTGGAGATATTGAAGAAGACATCCGAAATGCAGAGGTGGAAGGTAGAGAATCTGCGAAACAGAAGACAGTGTGAGTGCAGCAATGTTCCTGAGCTAGCACAAACATAGGCTTTTGTTGTAAAAACATCTCCTGAAACTTCACCTGACCCAGCCACCTCTTCTGATTCACCTTTGTACATAATAAGTTTTTCAGGCAATACAGTAAAATGCAAAAATTGTTTTGAATGGCAAACACTCACTTTGGTAACAGCAGGAACCAGGTCAAACTTTAAAAGTATTGAAGACTTTCCATCCCATAAAACTTCAAATGAATAAAAATAATAATGTGGCTTTTGTAACCATACAAAAGAAAGTACACTACATCCCAGAGTAGTAAATGCACTTGTGGTGAGGTTTTGATAAACATATATCATTCATGAAATGTGTAACTGATTACACTGATTGTTGGTTGGAATTAAAATTTTATGATTGAAAAGCTTATATTTAAGCTTTTGGTTAGACAAAAACTATAAATATATTATTGTTTTTATGAAAAACATTTATTTTGTGATTAGATTTATGTATTATGTGATTAGGTTTAAGTACCTACTAGAGATTTTTGGTGGCATTTTTTAGCCAAATATATTTTTAATTTTCATACACTATCAATTATTGTTTCAGAGACACCATTATATGAAATTCTTTGAAAAGCAAGGGAAATAAAAACTATAATGTAATATAAAATGCTTTGCATTGGGTGAGTTGATTCGACCCATTGCTAGTAATAACATACCTGTAAATAAGCTTGGTGTTCTAGGGTTAATGGTTAAGCACATGGAGTAATTTAGTACTTATGAACAAGAAATACATTTGGAGTTTGTTAATTCAAAAAATGTTTATGACAGTTTTTCTAAATATATGATGGGAATTTTAGAAGTTCTGGATAAAGTAATGATGTCAAGGAGCCATTTTAAATTTATATAAAGGTGCACTGGATGGAGTGAAATGGGATAATATGTTATTAGTAACCGTATGGATAAATAAGTTTTATATCAAGGATGTAGGAAAAAAGAAAAATTTATTTGAGCATATCTTTAGAGTTGTGAGAAGAAAAATGTTGAAGTATAAATGTTCATCTGGGAAAAAAACAGGATTTATATGTTATTATTTACAGACAATTGAGTATTGCTTACTCAAGATTTTGAAGATTCAAAATATGTGGCCAGAAAAGTGAGAAGTGAAGCCAAATTAAAAAAAAATTGAGTTGTGATTTAGATGATTTGGTGTTACTAGATAATGGATAAATGTCAAGATTGTAATGATTTTCTTATGCAGGTGTTAAAATTAATAAGAGTGCAAGTGATGAAAATGATGGTAGGCAAAGAGGAAATGAGGGGAAATCCACAATTTCAATATTGAATATAATATTATGGAATAATTGTACATCTTGTGATATCAAAATAAGAATTTTTCTAATGCTTTTCCTGAATGTAATGGCATATGGAGCAGAAGTATGGACTTTAAAATATAAACTACAGTCAGCATTATAAGTGTTAAAAATGGACTTATTTCGAATATTTTACTGATCTTCTCAATTAGGTATGAAGGGATTAGAAAGGAAATGAATAAGATGCATACAATTTTAGATTACAAACTGGAATGTTATGATCTTTTGAAAGAAATGGAAGAATAGAAGTTACCTCAGATTGATTTCAACTGGTTTAGGCAATTTTAAGAGTTAAAAAAATTGAGTGAGGAAGATTGGCAAGACAGATAATTGGAGAAAAAATAAAATACATGAAATCTTCATCATAATGAACTGGCCATAAATAGGCTTTACAGCCTGTTTCAATTGGTTTATTTCACTATTCTTGGTAGATGATTTGTCTTCTAAGTGTTCCTGTTATTTTAGTTGTCTGCCTCTACCTCTGATCCCTGAAGGAGTTTGTACGTCCAGATTAATTGTGGTAAATGTAGTAAATGATCTTTCTTTCTCCTTTGTGATGGTTCTATCACTTCTATAAAACATTTTTTTTTTCCAATTTCTTTGTGATATCTTTATTTTTCAGTCTGTCTCTTGTGATTCCTATGAAGTGTCTTAGAAATCTCATATATGCTGCTTGTAATATTTGTTTGTCTCTCTCTTTCATTACCCATATTTCAAGGCCATAGATGATTCTAGGTTTAGCAGCTAGTACATTGTAGAGTTTGTTTTTTTCTGTGTCCATGTCTCTCTCAAAGTCTCTCTTTAAGTGTTTGAGATATTCATTGTAGTTATTAAGTTTGTTTTCTATGTCTTCCTGAGTTTGGTTGGATACATATGATATTTCCAAGGTTTGAAAATTTATTTACTTGTTCCACTAACTTACTTTGTATTGTATGAAGAATCAAATTTGTATTTCTTTATTGTATTTAGTATCTATTGTAATATGTTCATATCTTGACTCACTGGCAGATCTAGGGAGGGGGCGGCATGTCCCCCCAAAGGGCCTAAACCTAGTTTTCCTTTATTTGGCAAAATTTATATAAAGATTTATTTATGTTTGAATTATGTAATTATTTAAACTATAATTTTGTGCTACTATCTACATTTCATAAATAATGTACGATATAATTACCAATATATTTAATATTAACAAAAATATACAAAGCATCCCCCAGCTCCCACAATGATCTGCTTGATCCACCCTATCTTGACTTGTCATACTTGTGCTGTATTTGTGACAAATATATTTATCTAATCTTGAAGTTCGTGGTGCACAAAATTATAAGGCGGCAAATCAAATACATCAAGTGAAAATTTATTTGAAGTTCGGCTGCGTCTGGTCCATGTATTATTGGCTTATATCAAGACGTATGTTTGTTACAAGGGTATTAGTTTTTCTAAAAAGCTACAGGAACTTCGAAATTCAATTGCTCAAGTAATAAGGGACAGTGTAACTGCTCCTAGTAAATTGATTGAGTTATAAATACAATCCAAATGATCTTGCAGACTTCAGCAAAGGGAGATTTTTTGCATTATTATTATTATTATTATTATTATTATTATTATTATTATTATTATTATTATTATTAGAACTGAAGGAAAGTTTGTTAAACATGAGCCCGTTTATAATAGAGAGGAGTATTAGGCACCTGCGCTGGATCTGCCGTAAAAGGATCCATAGAGAAAAATTATCTGGACTCAATGGGTAGAAACAGTTATGAAAATCAAGGTAAAAAGTTACTAGAATTGAAAGAAAATAGGCACTGTAGATGTTGAATAAGTGCTCACGGCACGCTGAATACCTGCGAAGCGGGCTTGTAGGTCTGTACGTGACTTATAAACTGCAGTGAAGAGGAAATAGTTCAAGAACTAGTTTCTCAAGCAGTCATTGCCTGTCGTTAGGCTAACAATGTGGCGGGGATGGGAGATAATTCCTTCCCAGCGTCCCCATGCCCCTGACGTTCCTCAAGACGTTCTGTACGTTACCAAGAGAAGATTAAGGCAGGCATTCATCAGTCTAACCGTAACGATATGTGTCATTCCTCAACCAATGCATTGTTTCCAAATGTTTTACGATTTGGACTTCCAGCTATGTAGATGTGCGAGATTCAAAGTATTGTCATTTGTGTAAGCGATTTCTAGTGAATGACCGCATGCCTAGAGCTATCAAATGCATTATTGCAGTGGACAACATTCATCGAGCGTCAAGAGACTGCCAATATATAAGCAAGAGGCAGCAATAAAACAAGTGAAAGCCAGATAGAGATCAGCTATTCTCAAGCAAATATAATTGTCCTGAAAATAAAAGGAAATATTACATACGTGAAAGCAATTACTAAAAGCACAAATTTACCTTCTTTTAAGTAGTGGAAAGAACTAATGACTGCAATAACGATGCATAGAAAAAGTACTTTTAACGAAATTCCAATAACCCAAATCACACAAAAGACTTAACACAAACACTCAAAGTGAAATGGTAAATGAAAAAGAATTCTTCCAAGACCCCAACCAAATGAGCAGAAAGAAATCCAGCTAGCTGCGGCCTGAGCCATAACGCAGCAAAGAAGTATGCGACAACAGGCTATCAAAAGTCGATCGCCTCGTTCTCCTAAGCACACCAAGGACAACTTCTCAACACAAAAATGATTATCCATGACCAATGATCAAGAAACCATTGGCTCTGAGACAAGTTCGATGTAAGTGCTGAAAATATGATTACCGATCATCGATCTATAACAAAAACCCCGCATAAGAAGAAAAACGGAAAGAAAGGAAGACCAAAAGGAAACAAAAAGAAAAAAGCATGGAAAATAATAATCCAAATGGAATATCAACGGTGTATCTCGCATCCACGTGAGCTGAAATTGCTACTGGCCAAATCAAACCAAATGGTGTGTGTGGGCATACAGAAACTCAATTTTAAAACCAGAAGACGGTTTCAATTTAGAGGATATAAAACCTTTCGAAGTGTCGTCGAACCTGATAGACGAACTTTAGAGGTGGTGTTGCCATATGTGATCAGCAATACACATCCTGCTAGTCGTCTCGATCTCTACACACCGCTGCCAGCAGTAAGCTGTAACCCACAAGAAGCCATGAAGATGACGTATGTTGCATATACTTATCCGATGCGAAATGAAGATTACAAGACCTGATGGATCAACTACAGCCTCCATTTCTAATTCTACGGCGACTTCAATGCTCACAGTACTCATGGGCTGTTCTAGGACAAATGACCCGGTCGCAGAATCGATGACCTGTTACTTAATGAATACTTTTTTTAAACACAGGAGCAAGCACTCATTTTAAATGCTAGAAATGACTCATTCTTCCAGCCATAGATCTCTCAATATGTAGTCCAAATCTTGCATCTCGGCTGACGTGGAAACCACTGCCAGATCTTCATCAGTGATCACTTTCTTTGTTGATATCATCAAACATGCCAAAGAACACAGTACATTTCCCAAAACGGTGTACCACCGCGCAGATTGGTCCAGCTTCACCCAGCCATATACACCCAATAAATAGTGGTAACTCAGAGGAAGACGTTACGATTTCACCAAACCCGTCATATCTTTCTGCTGTAAAATACATTCCACAGACTAGTGGCCGCTCATCCAGGATTCCAGTCATGGTGGAATACGGAGACAAAGAAGCAATAAGGGACAAAAGAAAAGCCCTCAATAGATATAGACGTGCACCAACCCAAGACAATCTTATTGCTTTCAAGCGTCTGCGTGCGCTCGCTCACAGAAAATACTAACAGCAAAACGATCAAGCTGGGAAAAGTACGTAACAACCATAACTCGGAACGACCAAAGTCACGGAAATATGGCAGAAAATCCTGTCAATAGCTGGGAAAAAATGTTTTCAGTCCATCACATGCATAGAACACGAAGGACAACTAATATGCACCTGACGAAATAGCCAATGCATTACGACCCAACACTCCAGAGCCAGTGACAAACAGCTATCCTAAAGACTTTCTCAAGAAAAAGAAAGACGAAGAACAAAGTATTTGACTTTACAACCAATACAAATAAAGCATATTTAACGCTCTTTTCACATGGAGAGTATTGCAAGACGCCATAAATGCAGCTGGAAACTCCGCAGCAGGATCAGACAATATCCCTTACAGCACACTACGTGATTACCGAAGGAAATACTGTCCACTTTGCTAAACATATACAATAACATTTGGACACAAAGTAATTACCCAAAGTCTGGAAAGAAGCGATAATAATTCCACTTTTAAAGGCAGGTAAGGATCCACTAAAAGCTGAAAATTATCGCCAGGTATCGCTGACATGCTGTCTAGGAAAAAGCTTGGAAAAAATGGTCAACACCCGCTAACATGGTGTTTCGAAAGAAATAACCTCCTAAACATACACAGTGCGGATACAGACAACATCACTCTACAATCGATCAGCTAATATATCTGGAAAACGCAATTCAGAATACTCCATTAAAGAAAACATTTGGTTACCGTATTCTTTGATGTGGAAAAAGCTTTCGATAAGACCTGGCGACATAATATTCTGAGAAGCTATATAACTGGCAATAAGAGGAAATCTACCAAAATTTCATATCCAGCTTCCTTAGTACAGATCTTTCCCAGTTCGCGTTGGTTAGTCGATCTCAGGAAGCTACGTACTAGAGAATGGTGTACCACAGGCTCTCCATTGAGTGGCACGCTCTTTATCATAGCGATTAACGAGATGTTTGACGCATAGAAACGTTAATAGGAAAATGCAATGTATGTAGATGACATTGCTATATTTACTCAGCAAATCACTGGGAATGATCAAATCAAAAAAGGCAAAATGCCATCAATAAATTAGTACAGAACGCAAAAAAATTGGTTTCTCATTTACAGCAGCCAAAATGAAATGCGTTCACTTCTGTAGGAAAAGAAAAAGTTACAGAGAACCAGAGCTGGCGCTGAATGGTGTTCAAATGACATACAATGAAACGGCAAAATCCTTGGTTTGATTTTGATGGGCATTTTTTACATGGAAACAAAGCATATAGCATGGAAACCGCAAACCTTACGTAGATGCAAAACAGCTCTGAATGTAATAAGATGCATTTCCCATATAAATTGGGGAGCAGATAGAGACATCTTACTCCGCCAGTACAAATTCATGGAGATGTTCCAAAATAGATTATGGATGTTGGCAGTTTGTTTTAAACTCCTTTCAGCCCAAGGAAAAAAAAAAAAAAAATTCCTAAATTTCTCTTTTTTCCCCTCTGGGGTTG
>BOPP01000015.1:13728550-13759907 GCA_017312745.1 Gryllus bimaculatus | reverse complement strand
AAGATATAACAAGGGATCAAGAGAGACCAAATAGGAAATATTATAGAAATGTAGCATAAGTAAGTGGAGGGAGTGCTACAATAGTTTTGTGGACCTTTAGCATTACCTAGGAGTCACCACGAGGAGGCGGTCCACCAGCTGACCCCCCTTGATCTTCATATTTTCAATTATTTTTTCTTTTTATAATATGGATCAGTTGGATAAGTTTTTTAATATCTTTATTTTCTGATTTTTCAATAGACATCGAAAGATCTTCAGTGTGAAAAAAATTATCTGAGATACGACTTTGTACTTTCTGAAATTTCTCATGGGGATACCGTTTTTGTTGCAATTTTCTTTTCTTGACGGGGTGTCTCCTATCGCAATTTAAGCTCTTGTTCATCTTCTCTATATATTTCGCGGACACTTGACGAACTGTCTGAAGAGCTTAAATTGTCATTTCCTTGATTTCCACTCTTTTTACTTTTGTATTCACTGGACATTCCACTACCTTCGTTAATGCTACGGTAGCCACTAATCTTGACGCTCTCTTCACTAACAAAAAACTTTTCGGAAGACGACTCCCTTTTCCCGACATGATTCACAAATTCGCAAATGTAATGATTCCTCTATATCAAGCGTCTTAGAGATGTTCTCTTCTTAAAATCGTGATCAGAAGGATTAAATGGATTGAAACATCTGCCGTATCTCGTAAGGTGAAGCCACTCATGATGCACAGTGTACACACGATTCACAGAACAAACTCTAGCATTCTTCTCTTTATAAGATGCGTATTGCGCCTGATCTTCAGAAAATTTTACTCGTGTACCTTGGCAACTGGTCTACTAAAATTCACGAGAAAGGTTAAAAGATCCCTTCTGGGAACAGTAAACATATGAGTTACTTCGACACTTGTATCAAAGAGTGATCGAACACAATTCGTTACTGCAGGGTCAGGAAGCGCGCGCCCTCATATTTACGATAAATTTTTTAGATCTGTAAGAGTTCAGTGCCCACTTTTTTCTTATTTACCTTATCACCTAATTTTTTCAAATCTCTATTTGATGGAATTCGTGAAGAAATTTTCATATCATGAAGAAAATTTCAAAAATTCATATTTGAAGAAATTTTAATAAAATGTTAAATAAAATATTTATTTTTTGCAAAATGTGTTACAGGGGAATACAATACATATTTCAAAGAATTAAATGAAACCATGAATTTTTATATTTATTACATTCGGAGCAACAATTGGTAATTTTTATGAGGTATACGTAAATTCCAAAATTTAATACGAGGGATTAAGAAAAGAAAGCAAACTTACGATAAAATACCGTACATTAAAAAAAGTCGTGTCCAGTCTTCTGCGATTTGATGTGGAATGACTCAAGTATGGATTTGCTGTCATGGTTTGGACATGGTTGCCAAGTATCTTATTGTTAAAATGTTCTCCCTCAAATTTGGGCATGCATTCCCTATGACACTCGCTTGCAGAAATTTGAATTGATATTGGAATATTTACGTACATTTATATTAGAGAAATTGTATTTACTGATATCTATAGGATTACTATGTAACTAGTGACTGTATGTATATAAGTGTACGCACGATGCGCATTCGTTCATTCTTATCCTGAAGATTGAGCTGAATGGCTGTAGCCTGCTGTCAATAATCAATAAACAGTTTGTAATCAATGTGTTCTGATCAAGATGTCTGTAATCAATAAACAGTTTGTAAGTCCATGTGTTCTTATTTTATTTAACATTTACTTTTCCGAGTTTCAGGTCGCGCTTAATCCTTGGCTATGCGGCGGGTAACGTAAAGAGTTTCGGAGCGTTTGAATGGTCATGAACGAATAAATCAACCATGTCAAATCGCACCCGTACTTGCCCGCCTGGGAAGCCCGGCGCTCCTGCGAGCACTGACAACGTCTCGTGGCTTCGCTCTCCTCTCCCCTGTAAATCCAGAAAGGGGTGTACACAAAGACGAAGCGGCGTGAGGCATGGAGTAGTGGTTACATACGAAAGATTTGTTCTCAAACATCCGAGATTTGGATGATAGTTATATTCTTTACTATTCATACGTGTTTTATGTTTATTTTCTTTTTAAATTCGGTATTGAATAAACAATTTTGCTAAGGGCCAGGAATATGTTTCAAAGGCGAATTCGGTATTTTCGTTTTGCATTTTATTTTATTAATTCATACAATTAATTTATGGATGTTGCAAAGTAATATATATATATATATATATATATATATATATATATATATATATATATATATATACACACACACACACACACACACACATACAGGTTAACTATATTCTGGCTTACGGTAGGGCAACTCTTTTAAAAGACAGTAATCACCTTTAAAGATCCAAACCTGAACGTATGAAGTAAATTCAATCACTGCCCTTTTAAGGTGGTTAGAGCGAGATCAACGTTTGACATGCCTTTTGTATTGTATTAATCAAAAGATGCGAGGTTTTTCTATGTTCTGATGAGTTTGAATCGATTTTACCGTCTAGTTTTTGCGTAACGAGTCCGTAAAGTTTGTTTTTATAACAAGGGCTCTTATGGTGACCTGACAGATCTGACCTGAAATTTTAACATTTTGAGAAAATTAACAGTTGAACATGCTTTTAAAAACTTTTCTTTTGAAAGCTAGCATCTCGAAGAATCAACAAGCGGAATGTGAAGGAAATCTACCGTCTCAAATGGGAGAATTTTGCAAAATTATAAGCCTAAATCAGTCCAAAAGGAGACGTTCGCGCGCTTTCTACAGGGTTGGGACAGTGATGCGCATCTCGGCAACACCGCGCGCGCAACGCGCTTCATTCAAATCGAGTGACTAGAACTAAGAGAACATTCCTCTGGATCATCTGGGAGCAATTAAAATATCATCACTCATGGAGAACATTGCGTTTGATAGTAATCAGATATTCAGAAAACTGGAATTTGATGGATATAATGATTATTGCGATCTGAATGAAAATCTTACTTCAACTAATATTGAATCACTTTGATACTACACCTTGAGAAAATGGGTGATCTTGAGAGTTTACAGAATATTATAAACATTCAGTACAGTTATTATTATTTTGTATTGTGCCGTACGTCAGTTTCTTGCTCCTAAACAATGATTATTTATTCAATTATTCGAAAATTATTCATATTTTCTGTTTTATTATCGAGATACGCAATGGATTGTCATTGTCTTTTTTTACAACAGATGCTTACACAGAACTCAAAGCAACAATTTTTATCATAGATCAGTACTTCAATCGATATTGCTACTGAGTGGGCATTCAATTCAGAAGGAAATAGACTTTGTAGTGGCTTCAAATGTGTTGCAATGATAAAATACTGTTTTGCTGGTATTAATATCAACCATTCAAGGTATAGGTGCATGCAGAGTTGGATTTCCTCCTAGCAAAATTAGGCTTGGGACTCCCATCCTCGTGCTCGGTTTTTTAAAATATATATTAAAAACTTCATAGAATGGTTTTTATTTGAATACGCATTAATCAATTAGTTTAATGAAAAACACTATTTGATTTTAAAAATAAATTGAATGGAACAATAAGAAACAAAAAAGTATTTGTAAATGATAAATTTAAAAAGCAATTTCTACTTTCAAAGCAATTTGTTAATCTGTATTGGAACAATGCAATCAGTAATCTATATTTAAACAATTATATATTCTATCATACTTAGTGTTTTTAGATTTATTCATAATTAGTCTTTAACTAATAACATTTTTCTGAAGGAGTGCCCAGTGTAGTTTTGTGCTCGAAGGTCTATAGTATTTAAAACCGCTTGAGCTAATTTAATAATTACATTTGTAATTAATAATTACATTTTATTGAAATTGTAACAGGAATGATATATTCAGCCTTTGGTAGATTTAGTATTTTAATAGAAACTTCTTTTCTCTTCTGCTCTATTTTTTATCTAATTGTTTGCATTTCTGAACAATAATAATGCATTTTGAATGGTACTCATATCTTAATTTCAAAACATTAAAACCCTTTTTCATTTTGATTGCAACATCAAAACAAATGATTAAAAAAATATGCCACTTAGAAATATCTTGTGAAGATTTTTATCCCCAACAATGGTATAATTTTATTAGTCTCAAAAGTACAGCTCTCAGAATTATCTGATGCAGTATTTTCATTTTATTAGCTTTAACTTGATATGTACGTCACACAATAATTTGCATGTAAATCTATATATAACACGATATAAAAGTATACTGAAAACCAGTTTCTATGAATTACATAACCGCCCCGCTGGAAATAATACTGCACATTGCAATTGCAAAAATAGTTCTAAAATTTCAATCAAAACTATAAAACCTTAAAAATTGATCATGCAGTTTAATTAAGCAAAAATAAAATAGGGGAACAGAAAAAGCAAAAAAAATATATTGTGATAAGGATAATAAGGAGCAGTAGGAGTCAATGATTACGATTTCCGTCAAGTTAAATATAAAGCTTTATACAATGTTGGAGAGAACCAAACTTTTGATCTTCTTGTTAAGCAATCGAATAGTCTAAGGTTTGTAATACCATTGGTTCAGGTAATTCAAGAAATAAAAATTAGAGAGAAACAAGCATTGAAAAAATATTTGACAACTTTTTATTACATCACTCGTGATATTGAGGGAATTATTTCGTTATCTCTCACATCCCGCTTTGGAAATAAACCTTCCGCCAATTCGCGCAGATTCTGTTATTTACTGCGTGTCGACCAGGCAACGAACAGTATTCAAAGTGATTCAAAACAATGAAACTGAAGAAGCATGAGCCCTGAGTAGTCATGCCAATCTCAAGAACATTACGGAGTTGCCCAATTTATTAAAAACTTTTCGCCTCACTCAAACATTGACATTTTTGCCATTATTAGGAATTACTGCACAAAAATATATTGATATGTGTCTATGATGTTACGTTTTATGATTTTGCTTTTACTAATTGTTAGATTCAAAGTGTATAATTTCACTCTCAATAATTGACACCTTAAAACCTGACTTGCATTATTACAGTTAAATGGATCATTTCTTTTCTTTAGTAGAGGAAATGGGAATTAATCAGCTAAATTTGGAGAAACAACTGTCAACTCATGACTTGAAAAGACTACCCTCAACTCATAAATCTGGCGCTGCTTGGTCAAGACGCAGTGCACGCGAGCTCCAGTAAGCTATACTTGTTTTTTATTGCAGCAGACCAGAGGCAGATTGCGAAGTCTTTCGCAAGCGGGACAAACTCAACGGCAAACTGCCTTACGCTTTATAAAGCTAGGCTGGGGCCACATCTAGGCTACGCATGCTCAGTTGGGTAATTGCAACAGTTACACATTTGAATAAACTGCAAGTAGTTCAAAACGAATGCCTCGGGGCCGCCCTCTGCTTTCCTAGATACATTACCATTACATATTTACATCGCGATTTATCAATGTCACTGCTATTCGACCAAAAAAATTGTATCAACATTTTTTGAAAAAGCAGTTGACTCGGAAAATCCTCTCATTTCCGAGATAGCTTCATAACAACCCTCTCATCGAGTGAAGTATAGGCAACCGAAGCATCGCCTGAAGTAAGAGTAATCTCAAACAGAAATGAAACTCGAAACATGAATTTGGCAGTTTTACACACGCAACGCTCGCGCCATTTGGCTAAAGTCACTTTTTACATTTTGTTTCTCTTTACGTTGCAGGATTGGCCATAGATGCCCGATTGGGTAGGAATGGTCGCACCGCAGTGGCGTGAACGTGCATTGCATTTTCCGTGCGTTCCCAAAACTTCACAAAGAGGTCTGTCTCTTGCAGCAGTACGCTCTGAGGAAGACCACAATACGCTGGCCGAAACGTGCCACCATGTCAGTGACGCGGCCCCGGATAGCCTAGATAACACAAACTTGGCCGCGGAAGCCTTCGCAACTAATGCAACATTTGGTGTCGCGGAAGCCCACGCAACCTTTTGTGCCAGTACAGTATTTCTACTCTTTGAGATCGATGTTTAAGTTAGGATATCATACAATGTAGGCCAAAATCACGAATTCCGTAAGAAGGTAATTTTGATAACAAGATGTTGTGGTACAATAACGTCAAACGTTTTTATGAAATATTAAAAATATTCCAATGGACGAAGCAATATATTCAAGAAAAGCAAAAATTGCAGTATCTGTAGATTTTGATTTTCTTAAACTTTGTTGTGAGTCTCAAAACAATTCGTTTTTCCCGAGAAAAAATTCCATTCGTGCATACAAAAGACACTCATATTTCTGAGAAGACTGACAAAAGAGAAATTGGCTGGTGATTTTGAATTTCATTTTTGTTCCCTTTTTTAAAAAGTGGCTTAATTTTTGGAAATGTCTTGAAATATTTCTGTGTATAAGGAAGCACAGTTTATCCAATCTAGAGCAATGACACGAATTCAATGCGAATAAAATTTTGAGAGCAAGGTGGTATGGTCAATAACATCAATGCTTTCCAATATCCAAAAATAATCCAAGAAAGAGTGAAAGTGAAGTGTGAATTTGAATTGTGAACGTGAAATGTGAAAATGAAGTGTGAAAAGTGAAGATCTAAAAATATTCCAACGTGAGGTGAATGTGAATCGATTTTAAAATATTCCCGATCTTTAAGTTCCAACCAGCTTCTAGACAGAAATCTCGATATTCTTGAATTAAGTTTGAGTTTACGGAATATAAATACTTCTTGATATATTTTAGAGAAATTGCAAGTTTTCTTCAAAATAAAGTAGTAATTTACAGAGTTAATCTAATGTTCAGTAAAAGTTCCTCGTATTTTTAACAGTCAAATTATATTCAGGTTTTATTTGAAAAAAATCTTTATTTGATAAAATTTTGGAGCGTGGTTGGCCTCATCTTCAGACAAATTAGAAATATAGTGTTTTGTATTTCATCACAGGATATTCGATTTTACATCATGGACTGCGATGATCATGATGACATGATTTGAGAAAATGTATAATATCATTGCAGTCCTCGACGTAAAATCTAATTCTAACGAGCTACCATGACTGTTATGCCCGTCTGTCAAGTTTATTCTGCAGGATCACTTCTTTCCGGTCATCACGCTTCATCTATCAACACCACCCGCACTGAATGGCATCCCATGTTCGCGCCTGCAAATAAACTCTACCACACAAGCCCCTTCCGCTCTGTGTTCCTCTCGCTCATAAAGCCATGCCTCTTTCCCACCTCAAGGCCTATCGGCCCCCGTGGCCATCCTGCCAACATCCCGCTCATTCCACTGTCTGTTTCTTCTGCACCCCCTATCTGACTTGGTAGTGCTATTCTTCAAACACCTGCTCATCTAGTCCCATCCTCTCATCACGCTTCGCCCATCTTCCTCGAACGCTCAAACTGAATGCCATGGCCTTTCTACCAACAACCCCCCTTCCCATACCTCCAACACCGTTCGCTCAGCATCCTTCGTCCGTCTTTCCACACGCCCTTTAGCATGCCTGTGGCATGCTACGGTCGTCCTGCAATTGTGGCGACATATCAGTCGCCTTGTACGAACGTGACAAAATATTAGCCACGTGCATTTCATGCACATGAAATGCACGAGGAAGTAGTTTGCTACAGCTGGCAGCGCTGGCGGGAAGGGGCGCCGGGCTGAACAATGACAAACTTAGGAGCGGAAAGGAAGGGGTGCCGTGTCGTAGGTGGCCACTTGTGAACCCCGTAGACCACTTGCGGCAAACTTGGGAACCCCGCAGACAGGCTAGCAACGGAAACGCGTCGACGGAAACAGCGAGATGAAGCAGTTTCGTCTGCCGGCCCAGAAGGTAATATAAACGGACCCCGGACCTAATCTCCTTCTTCTGATTCTTGGGCGCGTCGGTAGGAAGTCGTGTGGGTTGTGCGCGGCGCTGCATTTCAATGCATAGGCCACTGAGGCAGGGAACTGAAGCCGGCGTGCTACTCGTACGTCGAGACGGGAGGTGCGACATACTCGCTGGCTCACGTAGGGCGACTGGTGCATCACACAGAACAAGATATCAAATTATCAGGCCAGCGGTGGTGGTGACCAGGAACATTCCTTCTTGTAACGGGTCAATATTGTTTATTGTAAATAGTATTCAGGTGTTGGAGCATATTTCAAATAAATACTTAATAAATCACAAACCGTACACATATGTGATTTATTGCCCCGGCAAAGATGCCAACAGTCACCTCGCATTCAGTCTATTCAGCTCTGTATGTTCTTCTTGCTCATATCGCTACGTCCGTCCCCCCGGCACGTTCTATAATGATTCCACGGCCGTCCTGCCAACACCTCTCGCCCCACCCATCAAGCCCGTTCCACTCCATATGCTCCTCCCGTTTCTTCCGCCTCCCCGCCACACCCCCTCCTTCCGCTCGGCCTGCTCTTTCGCTCCACCTCCACTGCGCCGCCCCTCCGTCTCCTGTCGTTCTTCCGATCCTCTCGCTCGTTTCGCTTGTTCCGCTTTGCCCTTGATGTTTTCACCATCGCATGCCATTCACATTCTTCCACTCCCGTTCCGCCAGTTTTGCCTGTTCCGTCCGGTCTTGCTCAGTCCAATTGTTTGAGCCAATAATTGTGCAGGCCATCACTGCTCGGTGCCTTTCAGTTTTGTGCTTTGTTTAAAGCTGCTTGGATAATTTCCACGGTGATGATTAGTTTATCCATTAAAGGGGTATCTCGGCGTCTATCATATTGCATTTCAATCCACGTCACATGTAGGTTGTGACACAGCAGATGACCACATATGCTTCCAAACGTCCTCTATTTGTGCCTTTGAGGAAAGCTTTGACTCATCCATATCACTTACAAGTCGTTTGCCTTTTGAAAGATTCCTGTAGAATTCTTTCTGGTTCCTGTTAAAAAGAGTATTCTGTTGCTTCCTCATAGTGCAATTTATATAGCGTCGATGGCATTTTGTTAACGCCAAAAGCTTTTGTCGTAGGGTGTCAAGATGTTCTGTTATTGAATTCAGGGGCTCGTTCTTTGTATGTATTTTTGTATTAATAATGATGTTATTCACCTTTCAGCTCAGTTTTTATGAGGTACTTCCTTTTTGAAATTGTGTATCCCAATATCTCTCCTAATGCGTTCTATACCAGCCGTCTTTCCCGGCGTGGCATTCGTTTTTCACTTTGAACATTGTGGGTAGTTCTACGTGGCTGAGAAGTTTGAAGCCGTTATATCTTGTAGCCACAACTGAAGCACAATCAATTGCTGTGTGTACTTCTTCGAGTGATGATCTTTGTTGTAGATGCTGCGGCAGTACTTTGTCATTCAAGACGCTGATAATTCTTGCCAGTTTCTTCGAGCACTTTTGTGTGGGAAAGAGCGGTTCAAAGGGTCAGTTCCTTCAAATTTCGCAAGTGCGACTGCAAATTAATTACTAATTCTCACCTCTTCACTACTCTCATCATCAATAGTTTCTGACATGCTTGTCCTGAGTTTGCACAGCTGATATCTCCACTGTCCTCAGATTATTAAGTTCTGAAGAGTTAAGCATGTGTGTCACTTCGTCCTTGATTGCTTCCAAAACTGGTGCAGAGAGGAGATTTTGCTGAACAATTGCTCGACGCTGGTCCGCAAGTCTTTGCTCACTAACTTAAGAATCAGGGAAACGATGAAGAAATCTATGATGTAACTTTTCTCGGTAGGCCGTAGTGCCAGTCTCCATTTTGGTAGTGGGTAGAATTCACGCATTATGAAGGTACTCACTCTCTTTATCCTTGTGCGTAGCCTTCCTGCCGCAGCTGTCTCTGGAAGCAATAGATCGCTTCTCTGGGAAACACTTGCGGCAGGTGCAGCTGTAAGTGGAGGTGGACGGATGCTGCTATCTTCATCTGTGGCATATTCCCATTATACCCGTTCAGGGCCCGCTTGTTCAGCTCCTGTTCTCCACTGGCTCGTCACCTGCAGACCTCCAGCGGTGGCTCCGAAGAAGCGCTGACGCTCCCCAGGTAGCGGCTTCTTTTCCGAGGCCTAACGACGCATATTCCGTGTCTCCATATCTATACGGGTGTTCCGTGTTTGCCGCTAGATTTTCTGACGTTGCCGGTCTCCCACGTGGCCAAGTTCTCAATTGCTCGGACGTAGGGCTGGACTTCGGGAGAATTATTATTATTATTATTATTATTATTATTATTATTATTATTATTATTATTATTATTATTTCTCCAAGTCTTTCGCTTAGCGAGGTGCCTATAGCAGACACCGGGCCTCTGTAGAACCAAGGTGCGTGCTTCGCTTGCAAACTCGGGCGGTTAGTTATATCAATAGAAACTTCCTAACGATGCGTGCAGTATTCAGGAGAACAGCCTTTTTCTTTGTTGGAATGTGCCAGTTCTTAAGGCCAAGACTTGAAGACGATGAAATTAGTTCTTCGGAGGTCAGTCCATTTGCAGAGATGACCACAGGGACTATTTCAACAGATACTAAGCGCCACATGTCGCTCAGTTCAATAGCCAAGGCCTGATATTTTCGCTTCTTCTCGGCAACAGAGGCAACTATATTTCAGTCTAAAGGGGTAGCTATGTCGACTATAATCCCTTTTCGTGAAGCCTTGTCAATCCATATTATGTCAGGTCTGGCTTCGATCAGTGGTGACTGCTACATTCCAAAAGAGCTTCCACCGTTTCGACTCCAAAACTGAATCCGGCCTGAACTTGTAGTATGGAACCTCTATCTGTATCATCTCCGACTTTGCAGCCAGCGCCTGATGGACAAACGTCGTTGTGCCGACTCAGGTATTCTGTTTACGCCAAAGCAGAGCACCCGCCCATGATGTGTTGGAGGGTTACGCCGGGTTGATTGCAAAGGCGGCAGCGGTCCTCCTCACTCATATCCCCAATTACATACCTTTGGTGATTGCGAGTGGAGGTTACTTCGTCCTGAATATTAATGAAGAAGCCTTCTGTCTCAGCAAAGAGGCCAGATTTTGTTAGTCAGGAGACTGACGATCCTATATTCACGGCATTTCCTTTGAGTTTAGCAGGATACCTGCCGTGCAAACATTTCTGGGTCCATTCACTCAGTCCACTCACATCTTCTTTCGTTATACATGGTCTTTTATAGTCCGCTTGATTCAAGTTCAGTGGAGTAAAATTATTGTCCGTGGTACAAATTGCTTCATGCATGACATTTTCTGAAGGAAGTATTTCCGAAGATTATTGATTTGCTTCGCACACAAGTACTCAAAATCCAGAAGACCTCTACCTCCTTCGGTTCCGAGATATACTAAGTCCGTGCATTCGGTACTTGGTAAGAGTGGTTCTAACTTTTCGATTAAGCTCCTGCAGTGCAGTTGTTGTCCAGTGAAGAACACCAAATGAATACACAGCGACAGGTACTACCCAAGTGTTGATAGCTGATATGAGGTTCTTTTCATTTAAAAGAGTTTTACAGATTTTTGACACTCTTTGAACAACTTTATTTTTAATATCACACCTCATCTGTGATTAACTTATGCTCAAAAGTTGGTGCAGGCCTAAATATTTATAGGTATACTCTTGCCCAAGTTCTTGGATATTTGTGCCACACATCAGGACCAGTTTGAAAGGATCAAGGATTTTCCCTCTTTTCACGTGCACTACAGCGCATTTATCAATGCAAAACTCCATACAAATAGTCACTAAGCACTTAAGTTCAAGCAACGAGGAAAGCTGGTTCTTATCCCTGTTGTGCAACTTGAGATCGTCCATGTAGAACTGATGGTTAATAAGGATATGGGGATTTTTGGTGATTTCACATCCCATCCCTGAATCTCTTAACATTCTGCTGAGAGGGTTTAGATATACCGAAAACCATAAGGGACTAAGACTATCTCCCTGAAAAATTTCTCGTTTAATCCTCAGTTCCTTGGTGGTATATCCGCCTCCGGCGAATGAGACTTTTATCTTTGAACGCCAAGTTGTCATGCAGTGTTGGATTACGTTCACATACTGACAATTTACTTTGTAGAGGCGAAGGACATATAAAAGCCACGAATGATGTATCCAGTTGAAGGCCTTGGTATAATCAATCCATCCTACAGAAATGTTGCGGTGTCTCTTTTTAACTTGATTGACTACAACACTGTCTATTATCAATAATTCTTTGCATCCTTGAGCGCCTTTTCTGCAACCATTTTCCTCTTGTGCCAGAAGATTATTGGCCTTTAGATGGGTATACAGCATACTGGCTAGCACAATGTAAAAATCCTATATGCTGTGGGGAGACATGTGATAGGTCGATAGTTACTCGGAGTCTTAGGATCGCTAGTCTTGCTTATCATAAATGTAAATCCTTCAGTAAAAGGCACCGGAATAAAAGTTGGATCATTGAATGCAGCTTGAAACCACCTGGACAGAACCGCATGAGTACACGGGAAATCCTTCCAAAAGTTTTGATTCCCATTAGTACCTGGCGCTTTCCAATTCTGCATCTTTCTGACTGAATTGAAGATATATCTCTGTGTAATATTAGGAGAGCACATCAGAGGTATATCACAACACTTCCCTTCCTTTTCTGCTAACCAGTAAACTCCATCATCATGGATCTTGGGGATGCTCCATATATTACTCCAATATTCGTCCATCTCGGAGCTTTGAAGAACCGATTCAGGCAACTTTCTTTGATCAATGAGTTGCCTGAAAAAATTCTTCCGGTCGCATGAATATAAAGCATTCTGTTGTCTTCGTTTCATTGTGATATTTTCTTATACGGTACCCAAGGGCTGCAACACGCTGTATCAGATACTCAAGTCTGTCTTGGAGCCTCTCCTCGAAGTTCGTCTGGGTTCTTCGAATTCTCATCTTTCGTCCAATCGCCTTCACTGCATTGGAGACTGTCTGTTTGCATTCTCAGGAGCTTTTAAGAACGCTGTCAGAGCGTCTATGTCCCGCCGGAAGTTTTCAATTTTGCGTTCAGTACGGCTCAATTACGGGGGCTTAGTTGGCTTAGCGGACTGTCCTGTGTTTTTCGATGTTTTTAATTTATCCTTTACAGGTTTACCAGGACCTAGTACAATGGCAAGGGCTGCACAAGACACACTGCTTACCACTTCCTCAAGCGCTGTCGATTGTTCTACATCCACCTTCAGCGAGTTATTGACAGCTTCCATCGCCGCATTTGTACGTGGGCCATATCCCACTCGTGGGATCCATGGTCTAGAGGATAATGGAATACCATGATAGTATATCTTCATGGCTTCATGATGCACAGTCCAAGAAAATTGCTCAAGTACTGGAAGGCAAGTTTCATCAGAATTCGTCCTTACAGACCATTCCTGTCCTTACAGACCTTCCTTAGTTTGTGAGTCTTCATTATTTCTTCCTTCATCAGTCTCACTCCTTTTCTCAATGCCCAAGGATGCTCTTACATTCTCCCTAATAATATTTATCTCTGCAGCTGAAAGTTCCTTGCAATGATGGAGCTCTTCTGGTCCCACACACCGGTATGTTCGGATGCAGCTTTAACCATTCTTCGTGAAATCGGGCCCTGTATCCTTCCCTGTCTGCTTCAAGTCTGGTAGCCAAAAAGTACGCATGCATAATAGAGATATTTAACTCCTTAATCCATTTTATGCGCTGGCGTTTCTGCTCTGAGGTCGTGCGGGGTGAGCTGTTGTCTCACCCAAGCTGCGACCCCTAGTATTTGTTTGTATTGTGGTCGCCATAAGTGGTGCAGCGCCACACCTTTCCGGATGGTATGAGAAGGCTCCACTGCTCTCCACTGGCACAGGTAGCACATTTCTCACTGCGAGCCCAGTGCCAGAACTCGCAGCGCCGCCTTGCAAGTGCTAGTCGCATGCGTATACAGTCAGAATTCAAAGTATATGCGGGTTACTATAAAGATCTCAGAATTTATAAAAACATGCACGTGAAAGAGAGCGAGAGACAGATTTCTTTTTCTTTTAATATTAATGATTTATTTATGTAACATGGAGTGTGAAATTAGCTTTGAAGATCTTTGAGGGTTGATTAAAAATATTATTAATAGAGAATCGGGAACGATTATTTCTGTTGCTTTCCTTCAATTTAATTTTATGTAAATTTCACATTTCTTGCATTAAGTGACTGGAAATGAAATTCTTGGACACGCGGGGCCACGTGAAGCAAGATGTTTCCGAACAAGTAAGTCAAGAGACCAAGGCAACGACGTCAGTAGGCGAGGCTGTTTGAAGGTCACGGCAAGACGCAAGAATGACGGCAAAGCTCTTGTGTAGCAGATCCTCGTTTACCTAGTTGTATACACGTAAGAACGATCCAATACGGATACAATCATTATTTGGAAATATAGTTGTATCGGATAATAGGAAGATAGGAAGGACTTTCAATTATTCAAAAGATAATTTAAAACTATTGAATCAATAATTCTTTATCTGGTAACGTTAAATATGAAATTCAAGTGATGTGTTACATGATGCTATGATTGGAAATATTAGCAGAAAACATAGTCAGTGAAATTAACAGTAAATGATAGCTGGTAAGGATTGTTGTTCTCTATTAGGACAAATTTCTTTGAATTGTTATGTTTGTACTACATGAAATTGTAAATGAACTAGAAAGGAAATAGGGAAATCATAGTATATTTTGTTAAAAAGATATATTTGTTTTATTTGAACGAGCCTGTTAAAACAGAGAATCCATATCCCTGAGATTCCAGTAAAGTTAATAATTTTTTGTACAGTTTTAAAAGCAGAAGTTGGTTAGGTATTTGGCCAACTAAACCTGACTCGGTGCCAACTAAACGTGAAATAAATTCCGTAGTGGTAGCAGATATTTTGTGGTTATCCATAATATGGTAAAGGAAATAATCGTCCATAAAAAGTTTAATAATTTTATTAATTATTATCCAGAGTTAACATTCGGGAATCACTTTTCCCATCCTCAGTGAGTCTCTAGCAAGGAGGAGAAAATTGAAACATTAACACCAGTTGAACAAAAAGAATACAGTGAATTATGTAGGAAAACCAAACAAATAATATCAAATAAATAAAATTGAAAATACTTACTGTCCAAGAAACGTGGATCACTCATAAATGTTCACAACATGGTCGGAAAATATGAAAACTGCAAAACATGATGGGTACAGCTTTTCTTTTGAAATGGAAGAAGAGGATGCCTACCAATTGTGGGAGAGGGGGGGGGGCAGAAGAGTAGAAAGGGTAGTCATAAACAGATTTTAAATTGACTGCTTTTCATACAGGAATGTAAAACAGAACAGAAAATTAGGAATTTTCAAGATTCTAGAATTTTAAATTATATAAAGAACATATTTTAAACAAGTTTACTAGATAAAGAAATTGCAAAAAGGGGGATATTACCCTGTAGATGGTAAATAAAGCCTAGGGATGCAGCGACCCCATCGCCCTGAATGACCTTACCGGTGGGTGGGGAATGCAGCAATTAGCCTGGTTGCTCCTACCTAGAAAGGAGTGGGTGACCGCTGTCCGTAACTGAAAGATATCCTTATTACCTAAAATCCTTCCCCGAACCCCGTGAGCCAATGGGTGGATTGAGTAGCTCGGAGGCTTCTGTTTTCTAACCTTTGGTGTATCCATTCCATTACCATTCCCAGTGCTTCAAATAGGGGTAGATTGGACTCCGTAGTCGTAGAAGACACTCAATCTAAGGGAAGAAAACCCTAAAAGAAAATTACCCGGTCCTCCTGGAAGGGGGTTGAGGCATGGGGCCAGCACCCCCATACTCGGAAAATACAACAAGCCGCTCAAACTCTCAATGGAAATGAGCCTCGGATTAACTCACGACGTTGACAAAGGCAAGGAAAATAGTTTATGAAGTTTGGATGCTGGAATGTACAAGGTTTAAGCACTAAAGTAAAAGAAGTTTTTAACGCAATAGTGGAGTTTAACATGGATATAATAGTGTTGAGTGACACAAAAAAGAAGGGAAATGGAAATGAAAGAAAAGGAAATTATATTCACTTTTTTAGCGGAGTGGGAAAAGAAAAGCGAGCAAGAGCAGGAGTGTCCATAGCTGTACATAAAAGATTGGAGAAAAATATTCGTAGCTGGGAAGCAATTGATGAGAGAACAGAATGTCTCGAACTTGTACTAAAAGGACGCAATGTTTTTATTATAGGAATTTATGCTCCAACAGACGCTGCAAGTGTTGCAGAAAAAGGTATGTTTTAGAGAAACTGATTATGCTGCCGGATTCTATGGGAAATCGCAAAGAAGTGGTACTTCTAGGTGATTTTAATAGAAGAGTTGGAAAACGATTGGCGCGTAATGTTGTGAGGCGATATAGTGAAATGTATTAAATGATAACGGAGAAAGACTTATAGAGACATGTGAACTGAATGACCTTAAAATATTGAATGACTGTTTTCCACATAAAGAAATTAATAAATTCACGTGGACCCAGCCCACCAGAAAACTGCAATCAATAATTGACTACATAATTACTAAACAACAGTCATCAATAAAGTGGAGCGATGTTCGGGTTCAAAAAGGTGCTTCCTGTGAATCAGATCACTACTTACTGAAAGGAAAAGCTTACCTTACGTATAAACCGTACTTCAAAAGTAACGGAAACACAAAAACAAATACAAAAGGTGGAAAAA
This sequence comes from Gryllus bimaculatus, assembly GCA_017312745.1. Classification (NCBI taxonomy): domain Eukaryota; kingdom Metazoa; phylum Arthropoda; class Insecta; order Orthoptera; family Gryllidae; genus Gryllus; species Gryllus bimaculatus. The sequence continues at coordinate 13,743,341 of BOPP01000015.1, read as the reverse complement.
TAGAGAAACAGATGTGGCCGAGATACAATATTGAAAGCCTTCAAAATGATTCCATTGCTTTTTTGTACAAATTACGCATGGCAGAAAAATTAAAGTACATCCCAATAGGAAATACTGAAGAAAAATACCCATTTTTAGAAAAATGCACTCATGAAGCCGCTAAATAAGCTTTGGGAGAGAAGGTAAAATGTTAATATAAACAAAAAGACTTGCGGTGGACAGAAGATATATAGAACCTGGTCGAAGAAAAGAAAAAAGTTATATTTGAGATGGCTTTTCACAAAGGATTTAGAAGACAGAAGTGAATACAACAGAATGAAATATTTGGTCAAGAAAGAAGTGAAGAAGACAAAAAATAATTTTTTGGGAACACGAATGTGACAGATTAGACAAGTGCATTGGTAATACCAAATCCAGAGAGGCATGGAAAATGTTACATTCCATGAAATTGAATACAACCCAAGAATGGCATTTAGTAGGCCCAATTGGTATTGAAAAATGGCAAAAATACTATGAAAATATTTTGACAGAAAATAGAACTAAATTTCAGGGAATGAATTATGAACCACTGCACGTAAATTCGATCACGCCAGATGTGACTTCGGAAGAGTTAAAAAAAGTGTTAAGAAACATGAAAAATAATAAAGCACCTGGACCTCGAGGTATATCCATAGAGCTGGTTAAACATTATCCTATTGTAGGTTTGGAATTAATTATTGAAATATTCAATGGTATTTTAAAAGGAGGTCAAATACAAGAAATATGGAAATTAGCCTATATAGATTCAATTTACAAAAAAGGTTGTAAAAAAGATTGTAATAATTATAGAGGGATAAGTGTGACTTCATTGATGGTTAGACTGTATGGACGTGTCCCAAAGAATACAATTGAAATGAAAACATTAGACTCAGAAGAGCAAAGTGGCTTTAAACCAGGATTGTCCTGTATTAACAAAATTTTCTGTCTCAGACAACTGATGGAAAAAACAATTGAGCGAGGAAGGGAACTTCACATAAGTTTCATGGATCTCAAAAAGGATTATGACAATGTACCAGTAAAATAAGTATGGGGGCAATGGAAGAAAAAAGAATATCAGCAACATACATAAATGCAGTCAAACAACTTCATAAAGATAACAAAAGTCAAGTAAAATTGGGAAAATTTTTATCAGACAACTTCCCAGTAAATAACGGATTACGGCAAGGTTGCTGTATATCTCCAACCTGTTTAAGATATGCATTGATAAAGCCCTAAAATAATGGAAAAGAAAGTGCAGAAGCATGGGTGTGAAAATAGGTGATGAAACATTGTTTAGTCTACTATTTGCAGACGACCAGGTGATAATGGCTGAAGATGAAGATGATGTAACTTATATGTTCAGAAAATTAGTAGAAGAGTATGGAAAATGGGGAATGGAAATAAATTTACAAAAAACTGAATATATGGTGGTGGGAGGTATGCCCCATGATTTAGTGACAGGAGATAGGAATAATTAAAGGTAATAGACAATATAAGTATTTGGGAGTCACACTAACAGCAGATGGGAGAGACAAACAGGATGAAAAAATAAAAATATAAGAGGAAAAATAGCCACAAGACAGTTGAATACAGTGCTATGGAACTCAATTATTTCAATGACAAAGAAACGCATATATAGCTCCTTCATAGAGAGTACCACCTATGGGGCAGACGTCTGGACACTAACAAAAAATTTGAAAGGCAAACTTCAATCAACAGAAATGATGTTCTGGCGAAGATGTTGTAAACTTTCTCTGTTAGATAAAATAAGAAATAAAATGAAAGTGCAAACAACCTTGAACGAGACGATCAAAATGAAACCACTAAAATGGTACATTTGAGGGGACATATGAGAAGTTGAAATCGGATAGACTTTCACAAAAAGTTTGTAAGTGGATACCAAATCGAAGAAGATACAGGGGAAGACCGAGAAGAAAGGCAATTACTGAATCCTTGGAAAAAAGAGAAATAGTTGAAACGAACGATCTTTGACTCCGGAAAATCGATTGACGGCAAACGTCTGTCTGTCCGTTCGTCCGTCCATCTGTAAGTAAACTGAATTGAATTAATTATTTTACGTGGCGAGACTCGGGCTATCAGGCCTGCTCTTCCGCCTGACCACGCAAATTTCGCTACTTTCCTTTCACCAACTAGCGGAGAAAGGAAGTATTCATTGAGGTTTTGAAAGAATTCTTTGAAATTTGGGGGTACTTTACATGAAGCCCCTCGGACTTTTTCAAATTTTCTCAAAAACGGCTCCAAATTTTTTCTTTAAATTTCTTGTAAGAATGTAGTAACATAGACTTATGAAGGTGACATAGGTACAATTTTCACGGTTAACTCTGAATTTTCGAAAATTTAAAAATTTTTGGGGATACATTACATAAAGCCCCTGACATTTAGAAAATTGCAAAAATTGCCATAGGTCGCGAATAGCGGATGGTTCATTTTTTCCGCACTTCCGACACTGCGTACATCGCATCTGTTTTATTTTCATTACTAGCTGATATACCTGAAGTTGCCCATGCATTTATTACAGTAAACGATACGTCAGGAAGAGGAATTCCATTTATTAAAGCCCTTCAGCGGGGGTATTTCGTCCATTCCATTGTTTCCCTGCTCCGCCCTGCCCCGCCCAGCTACCACTGTCTTGTCTTGCCCTTTATTTGGAATTTGCTGCCAACCTCGTTCACTTTCCCATTAAAAATGTCAACATATTTATTTTCTCGCACTTACTAACCTAAGAAGAGAGAGTATTGTAATCGTGCGCCAGAAAACTGCGAATTTTTTACCACAAAACTCTGCCAAGCTTTGGTAATTAGCCAAGCCAAGCTTTGGAATAAATGGATAAATATAGTTGCTAAATATATTAAAATATCCTTCTAACACGTGGTGTAGCTACAATCTATGTATTGTGCGTCCTTCATACCGAAAAATCACTTGACAGCAAAACGTGTGTCCGCCCGTCTGTGCACAACGCGAGCGCATAAACCGTTTAGCCGATTTTCTCCTAAATTGATATTCTCCAATCGTTCTGGCTGTTCTCGCGGACGCTGGAATTTGAAATCGATATTTTAATTTTCGGAGTACTTTACATGAAGCTCCTGGAACACTTAAAAAAAAATAAAGGCAGCACGAAGCACGGAGCGCTTCGAAGCTAATAGCACGATGCTAATAGCACGAAGGACGTTTAAGAGAATGGGGCAGGTCTCGTTTTCGTTTACTTCCCCTATTTTTCAAAAACAAAATAATTCTTTAACTTCAAAATTGAGATTGAGATTTTTGGTTCGGACGTAATTTTGGTGTGCAAAATTAGCTCTTCAAAAAAGGCCTCGTTTGAAAAACAAGTAGTTTTTGCGCATTTTGCGATTGAAATTTACAAAAGAAATTTTCTCAAAAGCAGCTCCTAATTTTTTCTTAAAATTTTCTCTACATGTGTAATAAGTAATGTGGTGCTAGTCTCATTTTCAGGTATTGCTCGTTTGTTTCGAAAATGTCCAAAAACCTTTTTTAAACTACAAAATTGAAGATATTTTTTCCTCAGACAAAGTGTACAAAATTAGTTCTTCAGGAAGGTTATGTGTAATGTTGTGAAAGAAAACTTTTGCGTAATTTCTGCTTGAACTTCATAAAATATATACAGGTTTCATACCAAATTTCACATTTGCTCCAAACCCTCTCCAAATACAAATCAAAAACAACCACCTAACAATAAACCCATCCACACATCCTCTCTTATAAATAATTCTAATAATAAACTCTTTCATCATTCCATTATTAATTCAATACCTCATACTTCTTAGTCAATAATTATTAATAATATCATCCCAACAAATAGTCAGCAATTATAACAAGCATCTCTCTCACCTATTTACCAACAATAATCAACAGTTACATAAAAAACAATTTAATCTGCTCAACTGGAACGCAAATGGCATCAAACAATAAAAAAAATTAGAACTAACGGTATTTTTTAAATGATAACAAAATAAATCAGTTGCATAACAGAAACACATTTAAAAATCATGTTACATTTAATATATCAGGCTATAGTGTAATCAGAACCGGACAACAAATGCACACGGAGGTGGTGACGAATTCTAAAGAAAAATCCATACCATTTATTAAAGTCAACTTCCCACACCACTCCAGGTCTCGAAACCTATGCCATTAAAATTCCCTCTAAGCATAGATTAATTAACCCTAATAGCGGCATACAAGCCTGCCGAAAACAAAAATTTTCTGACTCGAATATTTCAGCGCTATTCCAGATGAATCGCCCACTCTTCTGATTGGGGATTCTTTAATGCTAAAAAACCACAATGGGGATGTAGAAATACCAAACAATGCAGGACGCCAATGAGCAAAAAATTACGGACCTCAAACTTCAGTTAATTATCCCAGCAGAACCCATTCATACCCCACAGATCACAAACAACACCCAACATATTAGATATTGCAATTTCTTAACACTCAAACCACTTTCACTTCAGCTCCCTTATTGAACTAATTCGATCACTTGGCCAACGATCATCTCAACTCAACAAAATTGCGCCCCCTCAGCACTCCAACTCTCACAGTTAACACACAAAACATCACTGGAAAAAATTTAAAGAAACATAATTTCAAAAACAATCATGCCTACTAAAAATAGTAAAAACTCCGTAGATAGGAACAAAAGCTATAGCCTTCTTAACAATTGCATAATTAACACAATCAACATTCTTAATAATAATGCTCAGACCCCCACACTAAACCATTTTCAAAAAAAACTTCCGAAAAACATTCTCACAATTATTAACCACTAGAAACCAAAACAAGGAAGACTTTGGTGCATCATGAGAAACCCACAGCTTAAGAAAGAGTAAATTTACTGAACAAACATCGTAAAAAAAAACACCAGGGAACATAAACCAAACAACAACACAATAACTTTAATCCAGTCCCTCAGCAACAAATAAACACGTGTGGCAATTCCTAAAAATATTCTTTGAAAAAGAAAAGCAAAATATCCCCATTAACAACCCCAACGGCAAGAAATTTGCTTCTTATGAGAAGGCTGAAGGCTTAGCCGATCACTCTTTGCTAAATCATTACTACCCAAGCACCCCAACTCACCCACTGCATTCAAAACATACTCGAAATAGCATTCAGCCCCCAAGCTATCACGTACCACACAAAATCATACATGTCCCCAATTGAAGTTATTAATATAATTAAGAATTTGCCATAAAAAAGCCCCCGGACACGACAAAATAAGTACAATCTTAAAAAACTTAACCTAACCCACAATGATATTATCACCAATATTTACATTCATAATTAGGAACTGTTACTTACCCGTTATTATTGGAAAATTCAAATGTATACCCATCCAAGCCATTCAAAAATCTATCCAGGAACTTTGAAACTCAGACCCTTGTTTCTTCCCACTTTATCAAAAATCAAAAAACTAATCCTTAAAAGACTAATTTCCCATCTGAATTAAAACTCAAACAATCCAATGCACCAATTTGGCCACTAATAAAGTTTCAACTTTCTCATCAATTATTAAGAATACGGACATACACACGGCATTTAAAAAAAACAGCATCAACAATAGTTACTTTTTAGACATTTCGAAAGCTTTTGACAAAGTGCTTGGTATCCTGGATTTAATATTCAAAACGTAAAGAAATAGGTACCCCTAACTATTTAATTAATACCATTAATAGCTTTCTCCAAGATAGAACCATTTTCAGTCACAGTTAAAAATTCCACCATTCAATCCCCGCAGAATTACAGCTGGATTACCTCAATGCTCACCAACTGTCCCCCACGCTTTTCAACATATACACAGCCGACATTCCCATAAAACATCACACACGCACATCGCCCAATTCGCGATGACACCGCAATTTTCATGGTCTAATCATTTCAAAACTTATCGAATCTGTAAACAAATTTCAAAACACATGAAATAAAATTGAGGAATGGTCTGTTGAAATGGAAAATCAAACAAATCCTAGAAAATTATGCCGCCAAAAATATTCTCATAAGAACATTTTCAACCCCAACACCACTCCGAATTAAACAATAACCCAATTCCATGGACCTCACACAATTGAATCTGTAAATACCTAGGGATGAATCTTGATTACCAGACTAAATTGGAAAAAATCACATAAAAGTAAAAGCACAGCCAAGCCAAAATAAAAATTAATTCAACTAAGCCACTCTTAAATCGCAATGCTCTTCATTAAACAATGCCATCACCATCTATAATCAATAATTAGACCCCTAATGCTTTATGCATGTCTATCTGGTCAATGCCTCAAAAACTAATATTAATAAATTACAGATCATCCAAAATAATTTCCCTCAACTTGTCACTCATGCACCCTGGTTCATCTCAAACAAAATTTCAACTGCATAAAGAATTTAATTTACCTCCTATACTTTACCATTCGCGCTCCTATCTAACAATTTCTGGTCTCCAAAATAAACACAATAAACCCAAGCCACCCACTACGCGCCTAGCCACCACCTACCAGCTCCAACAAGAATAAAAATAGATATTCCATTAGAATTCATTCCTCAGCATATTTTTTCAAACTCAATTAATCACATAGGTGGCTCTGTGAGTTTCCTATTCACGTGTAGTTAGATTTAGTTGTAAGATTAGCATTTAAGTTAAATATAAGTCATAAAAAAATACATATTGTGTAGTATAAATAATACTGAACTATGTATATTCGTTCACTAATAAAGATATATTATATAAAAAAAAATTACCGTTACTAAGGGGCGAAAAGTATGTGCTGTTTTACCACAACTAGTTCTTATTAAGAGTACTCGATTCAAAACATTCCTCGCCTTATAATAAAGCAATAAACAAATGTAAACTACAAAATAAAATCCTCGTAGACTCACAGACTGCCCATCTCTTAGCACTTGTAGTGAGTTTTAACAAATGTGACTTTCGTTTCGGCATTGTTACAAACAATTTAGTGTTCACAAATATTTGTAAAATACGAGGTTGTTTAGAAAGTATACGACATCTATATATTGTGCATTGTACATTACTGCGTTATAGTGTACTATATATTATTGAACTGAAGTCGTAGGCACCGGTCTCGCCGATGTAGTTGCGGCCGCAGCTGCAAGGTACCGCGTACACTCCCGCTGTTTGGAGTGGTGGTAGCCGGTCTTTAACCCGCACCAAAGTTTGGCCGAGCTTCTGGTGGGCTTTGAAGATGGTTCTAACCTGGAGGCGCTTCAGCAGTTTGCCAATCCTGTCAGTTATGCCTCGGATGTAAGGGAGAGCCACTGTTGCCTTGTTTTCCGTTTCTGTTTTGCTGGTTTCCCCGGGAGCAGTCGGGTGGTGAGTGAGACGTAGGGATCTCTGAATAACGGGTCCGAGGTAACCATTGGCCGCGAAGGTTTTCCTGAGAGTTTCTCGTTCGGCAGGGAGACTGTCCTCGTAGCAGATTCTGGCTGCCCGCGTAGCGAGGGTTCTAAGAACTCCGTTCTTTGTCGCAGGATGGTGGTGCGATTTGGCGTGGAGGTAGCGGTTTGTAAGTGTAGGCTTCCTGTAAACCGCGTGTCCCAGGCTCCCGTCTTCACGTCTGCTCACCAAGACGTCTAGAAAGGGCGCTAGCGTTTATGCCCAGATAGAAGGCGCAGCCATGGGTTCTCCTTTATCACCTATAGCTGCCAACCTCTTCATGGAGGCGTTTGAAAATGAAACGCTACAAAACGCCAGGCTGAAACCCGCCATGTGGGTGAGATATGTAGATGACACGTTTGTCATATGGCCCCACAGACGGGACACACTCATGGAATTTGTGGACCACCTGAACAGCGCCCACCCCAAGATAAAATTCACCATGGAGGTGGAAATAGATGGCCAATTGCCCTTTCTAGACGTCTTGGTGAGCAGACGTGAAGACGGGAGCCTCGGACACGCCATTTGTATATAACACGGACTAAGGACAATACATGTATATAGACAATCTTTACTATTTTGTTTATGGCCTTTTTCAAACGTTTCACCAACGTTCAGACACGAACATTCCATAACCTTAATCAATCCCCAATTAATTCCGTAATAACTGATGAACTGAGTAGTACATCTCAGACGTCATACTCTGGTGGCACGCAGCTTAACTTTTGGCACTGATGCTCTCTTAAATCTGTGATGTAAAGCTAGGCGAAACATATCCAGAAAAGTAATTATTTTGTTAATATATTAAGGTTTATGGTTATAAATCATAGCCTATAGTACTCAAGGCCTTTAAAGGAAGCTAGTACAACTTTCATCCGTATTGGTTCAGTGATTCAGAGACGATTGCGCTATAAGTCAACGCACGCCTGTTTTTATATGTTAGTATAGAACATACAGATAGATGTAGATAGATTTTCAGTATTAGTCATTCGTATACCAACTGGAAACAACCACAAATCGTTTGACGATGATTGATGGCTAGCGAAATTAGAAAGAAACAGCGGCACTCACCCCTCTATCTACGGTAGTTTAATGGGTTTCAGATGAAGTTGATGGATACTAATTTGTTAATATGAAGATATCGTTAAGGTGCGTTTACACGACGAGACAAAGTCTCCTATCTTTCATGAAGTGAACGGGAGAGTCGTTTCCTGAGATATCTCCGGAAAAGTATCTCCTTGCTGTTTACACTTGATACAAATATGTCTGGATGTTCTCCGGTGCAGCCATGTTTAATAAGTAAATAGCGGCGAGCAGTTTGAGGTTAGAATGTGACAACTCTTGCAGCAGCCTGTGCCACTTTCACAATTTTGAAGAAGCGTAGGGAAGGAAAGAGTCAAATGTGGGAATGATTTTTATTTCTTGAGAAAAGAAGGGCTGAGTATTATGAAACGTTGATGGCGGAATTGCAAGAACAGGATATTTTTTTAAACATTTTTTTGTAACCTGTTCAATTGCATTACATTTTTCGGAGAAAATTAAATAAAACAAGCTTTAATTTACGGAGGATTAAAAATATCTTTCCGAAAACGTGGTCGGATTCCAGGATGAGGAAAATAGTTTTGACCTCCATGATGGGGAAATGGGTGAAGTTGATAATTTGTTTCAGAAACTTTTAGTGAAGTCAAGTATAAACGATTTGAAAGAATCAATTTTAAGTTCTCTGTAAATTTGTTTATACTATATAAACTAGAAAAGATGTAAAATTTTGCGAAGGATATTATTTTGAATTATTTAGGGGCATTACACCTTATAGGGCAGCTATATGAAAGAGAAAGCCTAAATATAGTTTTATATAACACAATTTCACAACTAATCCGTAATTTGAAGTTTTAATTTATTAAAGGATGTAATAAAAATATAATATTATTATAAAGGATAATGATGTCTTGTACAATAACTGCGTAACTTCAGAAGGATTTGATTTTTTATTACGAAAAATCTCACGCAATTTAAAAGTAAGAAAAGTGGAAAAGTTTTATTGTGGAAAGAGACTTGCCTCGGTGGTACGCTGGTTTTTGTTTACAGGAGATACATATAGTTCTTTGTCGTTTGTATTTATAATTCCCCAGTATATAATTTCCCATAAAGAACAGAAATCCACCGACCACACTGGAACGCCGCACAGACACAGACAGACGCAGAATGGCTCCTGAGAATTTACACGTGTCCCCTAACCAGTTCCGGAAAGTTAGGAGAGAAAGCCCTCTCCGTGTAAACGCGCATTTGCTCTGTTGAGCTGCTTTCCTATTAACGCGAGTGAAGGGGGTGATGCCTACGTTTGCGCACACGCAACTCCCAGGAGCACTTCAAGCACTGCGTCAGAATATTCCCAAGAGCAGAATAACGCGTTTGAACATGAAGCACGCGACGAGTCGCCACTTTTGAGTGGGCTGTTATGTCACACAGCTCGCATACATAACTCGTAAGAGTAATTTTAGAACTCTTAATAGATTAATTATCAAGTGGGAATGTTAGTGAATATGGTATGTTTATGTATTTTCAATGATTTCAGTTATAATGTGCCTCAACCTCCATTCTTTGTTTACTTATGCACGAATGACTGCAATGTTAAGATCAAAGGGGTTAGGTTATACGCATAACCTGCTTATTTCGACTCTATAAGCAAATATTAAAACATTACAAATGATGAATGAAAAGAAAATGCACGTAACGAAAACCGGAAATATATAGGTTTATTTTATTTCATTTCTTTCAAAATGTTTGTAATTTCTTGAACTGGTATATCTTTCTCTAATACACTGCTTTGGGGCTTACAAATTTTTTAAACTGTTTGCAAACGTATTTTCTGCTTTTAATTTTCTGGAATGATCAGTTATCGTCTATTTCTTTCTCCGACCAAATCGTTTCGTCATTTCCTTTAGACTTTTACGTCAACACGTATTAGAACTGCCAAACAACTACTTCAATCACTCGTTAAACAAAACCACTCTAAATGTAACTAGTAAGTGTTTGTAATAATGTTATTTGTATAAATTCAAACTAAATGTTCCTCCAAAACAGATTATAAATATGAAAGATCTGAAATTAAAATAAAAAAATCTTTAGGTAACTGTTTGAATGAGGCAATGGAAAATCGCACCTTATTGTATATCAGCACAGGGATCGATACATACCGCCTCCTAAGAAAGATGAATTGCGGGACACTAAGGAAGAGATAGCGATTAAAATCGATAAAAATAGTTATATATGCACCAAGGGACTTAACTGGTTCAGTTAACGCCCGTTGTACATACAGAATTTTATTTTTTACCTAATTTCATTTATTTAGATTTCCTTATGTACTAATTTACTAGATGTTAACTTCATTTAGTTTGTCTTTTCATTATTATCTCCTATAACTCCCTGTCCTAATTCCCTACATAACGAAACGTGTAGCACGTGTCATTCAACTGTTTTCCTCGTAACCACGATTCTCTCGGTTTAGGTAAGGTGCGCAGCGTAAATAGAACTCCGAATCGAAGGCAATAAAAGGTATATATGCAATAAAGGTGTATATGGCAATAAAGGCTATAACGTATCAGTAAAAAAATAAAAACTATTTTTTTGTGAACCACAGGTCTGATTTGTTAATACCGTATGCATTCTTAAAACACTATTGGTCTTAATTTCTTGAGTGGAATTTATTAGAAAGGAAAAGGATTTCCATCCATTCCCGTCCAGCAGCGAGGCTTATTTCTATGTTCTATTGGATTCCCACCCGCCCTGCCCAGCCCTACTCCGCCATCCTCAGTCATGCCCAATCTTGCCCCGCGCCGCTCTACGCCCCACCTCACCCCGTCCCGGCTTGCCTTGCTCCCCAATGAAAATACCGGCCACTTTCTCACTAAAAAATACATTTTTACTTCCTCGCTACTGCTCTCGCAATGTAAAGAAAGTATTGTAATGCTGCGAGAGAAAACGACGAATTTTCGAAACAAACACTATTGTCGGGCCCAGGTAACGAAAAAGTGCATAAATCTTGTCCGTATATAGTGAATGACTTCTGATACTGGTGACGCCAATCCTTCGGGAGTTGTCACAAATATGCCAAATATCTTTCTTGTGAATTGGCGTTATAAAAGCGTGTTTCCATTCGATTGGCGTGGTACCTTCTCGACGACTTTCATTAAAAACGATTGTTTAAATTTCCTTTTCTTACCCTTTCGCCAACTCAGCAGGAATGTCTCCAGGGCCAGGAGCTTTGTGATTTTTTAAGTCTTTTAATGCACACATCTTTACCATTCGAAGCATACATTTGCTGACGTCCTATCGCACCTGAAAAAGACATATTTCAAAGGGTCTGGCTGGGGACCGTTCTTGGTACCTATTTGTTTAATAATTCTCTGGAATTTAGTATTTCAAACTTCACATTTTACCCGGGTGTTACCCGAATTATCCTAAGATCACTCCGTCATGATACAATTTTATATATGTGTGGGTCTGATAGACCGTCTATACAGATACTAGGTAGCGAAATATTTACGTAGTTATTTAATTTCCTTTTTACGTAGGATTGGAAACTCTCTTGCTGTTAGTAAAAAATAACAATACTTACTTCAGTTACAACATTTATAACTACCCCAATAATACAGACAAGCAAACATAAAGCAGTTTTTTTGAGTGTTTCTCAATAGGCGCAATTTTGTTAATTTTTAGAAAAAAACTTTTTCGAAAAATGACATTAGACACCCTTCTACTCGCAAAAAGCAATAAACTATAAAAACCATTCATACTGTACATATTAACGACGTGAATGATATTTTAAACAAATAGGGGAAGGAATAAACAGTGAGCTATGCAACAAGCACAATTGACCAACAAATTTAGTTTTGCGTTTCTCGCCAGAGAAAGAATTTAATCACATTAATGTGTGGTTTGTTACATTTTAATTTATCCCGGCAGTGAGAACTTTGGGTCTATCAGATAAAAAGTTAAGGTGATAGGCGATACGGAGACGGCCGAGAAGACGGCTGAGACGACGACTGAGTCGACGGCGGAGACGTCGGCGGTGACGACGGCGGAGACGTTGGCGGAGACGACGGCGGAGCGACGGTGGAGACGATGACAGAGACAACGGTAGAGACGACGGCGGAGACCTCGGCAGAGACGGCGGCGGAGACGAGACGAAGGCTGAGACGGTGGCGGAGGTGCCGACGGAGACCATGACGGAGACGACCCCGGAGATGCCGGCGGAGACGATGGCGGCGGCGACGACGGTTTCGAGAGACGCGCCTTGTAGAGAACACATTCAGGTGAGAGGATTCCATAGGTTGTTACAGGTGAACAGTCTTAGTCTAATCAATAAAGAAATAGGGTTTCGGAATCTAGCTTCGCATATTGATAGGAACTGAGACGTTGCTAACTGAGGAAAATCTAAATCTCTGAAATGATTAATTCTTATTACAAAATCTTTAGAGGGGGTAGAAATGGTAGAGGGGCGCAGTCTTTATTTGCGTCAAAACAGACATAGGTAGATTAGATTGGGTCAGTACAGAGTTTGAAATTATGATAATTGAAATTACTACTTCAAGAACATTATTAGAAATTATTGCATGCTATAATAATAATAATAATAATAATAATAATAATAAATATAATAATTTGTTATTATTATTATTATTATTATTATTATTATTATTATTATTATTATTATTATTATTATTATTAGTCTTCGAGCGACGGATACAACATTTTAGATGGCATCATTCAAAAGACGAGAAACGAGAGTGGATATACTCGTACTATTGTTATTGGAGGCGATTTAAATATTTCTAGCGCTTCTGAACAGTTTAGTTTGGGAAAGCGATTTAATTCTGGTAGTTAGGAGCAGGACGCGAAAGGATGCAATTTTTGGATGTCTACTTAATTAGGCCGAAATAACTTTTCATATCTTGTGAAGTTGTTCAGGGCATTAGCGATCACAAAGAGGTTTTTCTTGTCTTAGATGAAAATATTTCAAGGAAAGTATGACGATAAGAACAAATGTACGGCAATACAGGAAAGCAAATGTCGGGTTTAAAGGTTTTCTGGGAACAATACAACCGCGTTCTGTGAATAGAGAGGTATGGAATAAATATGGGGTACGTTTAGAGATATTATATACGAAGCTTTGCAAAAGCGTTAAGACATTTAAATCAGACGGAGAAAGATGTTGCAGATATACGCATAATCAACGAAAAACAATGGAAGGAACACTATATAAACCTTTGGTGTACTGGAACTGTTGAACCTAAAGAGGAAGAAAGAGAGGAGGGAATATGCTAAGTGTCAATAATGGATGTCAGCAGGACCAGGTAATTAAAATTTGAAGTCTGCGAAATCACTGGTGTTGTCAATCAATATTTTTGAGGCGTAGGTAGATACCGCAAATGGGCCAATTACTTTAAGTCCTTCGTTTTAGAATTCGGATATTATATCTTCCTTCCCCAGTTATGCAGTGTTAGTAACAGCTTTTTTGCAGATCCATCTTCACCTTTCTTGGCAGTATTGTTCCGCCTCATGACTGCATAAGTAGAAACGTTTAGTGTTATCATTCTGCTTCACTCGTATTCCAGAACGCTATGCATCTCCATTCTTTTAATAATGTCATCACTATATATATTGATCAGTGTTGGAGATAAAAACTACATCCTCGTTTAACGTCCCCTCATTTATTAATATTTTTCAGTCTTACTTAATGCCAGTTATATTATAACATCTCTTAACTTGTCTCGGGTGATACATTTATTGATGGTTTATGAGGTGTTCAGGATAACCACTTTCGTCATTATTTTTCCCCATAGCCTTGTGTCTGTCCAGCTATCAAAGCTTTCTCGAAGTCAATAAAGGCTAATGGGTTCCTTATTTACTTCTCGTCTTTTTTCTAATATTCTTAAGACTAAAAATGTTGTCGTTCAGAAGAGCGCATCTTTCCGAAATCCGATTGTTCTTGTAATTTGCCTCTGCTATAATTTCAAAATCGAGCGTTGATAATTTTGCAAATATTTAAAGCGGATTCATGAGGCTGAATACCCCTGTAGTTTCCACATTCAATTTCTTTACCTTTTTAAGAAGATAGATATGACCTCTGTTATTTTCAGCTATTGGGTGTCTTATAGATTTCGCAGGCAATTCGTTGAACAGATGAAGCATCCTAAATTCCTTAGGGGGCCCTACATATTTTTATGAGTTCCATGTTAACTCCATCAGGACCACAAATGGCCTTCCTGTTTTTTTATATGTTTCAAGGCCTTGCTTTAATTCATCCAATGAGATGGAATCCAACAGTATTGTTGTAGGCGAAGC